>KZ061561.1:499255-678715 GCA_002091835.1 Anopheles maculatus
CGGTATCGAGGATTGTTGCAGCAGGCCAAGACCGCGAAGCGGTTGTAGCGCCTGATAAGTAAGTAAGTAAGGATAGTCAGTCCTGCGTCAGTCCTCTTGTATCTCTTTAGCTCTTGTTCGGTATTTTTCGAAATCTTTTTTTATCTGCTTGGAAACTGTTTTTAAGCAAACTTTTCGAGCAGTTGAAATATCTGCTAGAATTTTCGTTCATGATAGTGCTCGAGCAGCAAATTTTTCAACTGCTCAAAAAGTATGCAAAAAAAAGGTTGAAGAAAAGTGCTCAAAAATTCATTATTTATTTGAACGAAAATTCGAACAGATTATTCAACTACTCGAAAAGTTTAATTACTAATAGTGCTCGAAAACAAATGATAACCCCAAACCTCTTTGTTACTTTTATTCTGTTATATGCTAGCTACTTTTCTTTGCTCTAAATTTTACAAATTTCGTAATTTGTACTACGACAAATTAGTTCTGCCAAAACATTGTTTTGTCTCCTGGCGATTGCTTTGCATTATCTAATTCTTTCCTCAAATTTACTTTGTAAATCACATTCAAAAACATAAAAAAATCCGAAACAATTAAGATAAGATTTAAGTGCAGGTAAGTATTTGTTCCGATTCGTATAATCATTTTAGTAACTTAATTTAAGGTAAATCACCTTACGCATTCGTCGATGGTAAACAACCCCAATCAATTGTGCTGAGCTTCTAGCGGATTATTGATTCCACTGCACATATCGTTTTAGTTGTAGCTTGTTTAAAGCTACCAAAACAGATTGTGCTTAATTCGTGTGAAAACTGTTTATACGGGCTAATGTACCATCACTTCATTGCTCATTCCATCATTATCAGGCATGTAAAAAGCAACTAAACACGATCGTTGTTATTTCTGTTTATTTTTTATTCCTGCTAATGCTAATGCTGTGTGCTTTAAAATGATACAATCCTCCAATGTTCAATTACCATAACGCCAGTACACTGCTACTCCATCGCCAGTCAATGTCCAATGGCCACCAAAAATAGGGAAAAAACCAAACTTCATTGCCTGTAGAAATAGAAAAGCACACATTGGCGGTACTAGGAGGGGGGGGAGCAAAGGGACAGGCTAGGAAAACGGGGATGAAAACAATCTATCCCACCATGAAATTAAATTATCCAATCCAATTAGATCGATAGGTAATTGAAATTAAAATTCTTCCCTAACCCTGGAAGAGTGGGAAGCAGCGGGAGACGGGGCACACTCACACAGGCTCAAAAAAAAACGGCAAAATAAACAAACCTCAACTACTCGTACAGTAGTCACACACACACACATACACAGACACATACAGGGGAGAGTCCAATCATTTCAAAACTGCGGAATGATAAAGACCGTATGGCTTTCACTGCTGGAAAAGCTGATAGGACCATTGGTGCAATTCGGGAAGGAAACATCATCATGATCGAAAAATCCTGCCCATTGAATTCTCACACATACACACATACACACAGACAGAAGCGTACAGCAGAAAACGCACACATTCGAACACCCATTGATATGGATTCACCATAAAATGGCCATTCGGATCGGCGGGGGGGCGGGATAAGCCTATCGGGAGGATTGGCAGACAACGAAAAGGCAGAAAAAAAACACGCAAGCGAAAAGCGGAACAGATTCATCTCCCCACGAGCTTCACCGGTGTGTCATTGATTGACAGAAATGGTAGTGACGCTTTTAGAACGAATGCAGCCAACATCCAAAACCAGGTCATGTGCGGCAGAACCGAGATGTATTACGAATAGCAACGAAAACAAAAAAAACCTGGCACAAAACTTACCTTCGACAGTAAAAACTCCATTTTGTACGTCCCAAACCTCAAGTCCCCGTGAATGGGACTCTCTCTAGGGGGAATATGTTTGAATTGGAAATTAGAAACTATCCACATGGTGTGCGTTAGGAAGAAAATGAAGGCTGGAAAATGAAAATAGGAAAATAGACACACACACAAAAAACGCAATCACCCCACCAGGGTCTCGTGGGCAAATTAACATAATCGCAATATGCGATCAATGAATGGCTGACAGGTTGCATTTGATCGACCACGGCGATGAGCTCTGAACTTGGCCAACAGCCGACTGCATTGAAAATTAGCAATATAATTCCTTAATAGTGGCAAATCGAGAGCTCCAAAGAACAAACTCTTGTTAAGAAATGATCGATTTACTAATAGCTAGGCACTAATAAGATTAATTTACCTAAAAACAAAAAACAACATTTATCGACGAGTTTTTTCAATTTCCATCCATTATCTGCACATTGACGAAGCACAGTAAAACACACACACACACAACCCTAAACCAATTAACAAAACAATACCACAATAAATTCTATGATCGCATTCCATTTCATTTCTACACCTCACGACTACCGAACATGGCCACCGATTTGCTGCCGGATCTTTGGCAATTTCCATTGCAAATGGCACTGAACAAAAGCATCACAGTAAAGGCACGAAAATCGAATCGAAGATCGATAGGAAAAATGTGGCGATTTGAGGTACCTCGTGCACACATTTTTTTTCTTTACTTGAAAATGAATAAAACACACACACACACACACACACACACACACACACACACGTCGAGTTGAACAAAAGCGCTCTGACCGGAACGGAACAATTGGAGCAATTTTATTTTTAATTAAATTTGCTTACTTCTCCGTTTGGCGATTCTTTTTTGTTCCACTATGTTTGTTTCACTAGCCGTTTTTTTTTTTTCGTTGGCTAGTTGCAGCTTAAGGGAAGCAGAAAAAAAGTTTAAACATCATCAGTTAATTTTTTCTCTCCTTACCCATTTATAACAATCGCACGATCAAGCACTGGTAGTGAAAGCATAAGGCAAGGGAGCAAATTTCGGTGTGAGAAGAAGCTTTTTTGAAGATTGTTTTTCTTTTTTTGCTTCAACATAAAGAAAAACGTTTTATATTTTTCGATTCCCTTACTTTTAACAAACGAGCGAAAAGTCGTTGACATTAGACGAACTAACTTACTGTTTCTTCTGAATTCTTTTGGAGTACGTTTTGTGAAGGTGTTACTAATAATGGCAACAGTTTCTCGCTGTTCTGATTTCATTCATTCTTTCTGCTTTACCTTGACTCGATTTAATAATAAAGCGAGAGCTTCTCTTTCGATTGTGAATTTTGTTCTCTCATACACTAATAAAAGCAAGCCCACCATAATTTTATAATTAAAACAATATCAATATTCCATAACATAAACGAATAATGTAAATACTATTTCAATATTACCTTTTAGAAATAATGCCAAGTACTTGATATCTTAAAACACTAGGTTCTAAGCAATAGAAAAGCATTCCAAAGACTAGTAAATGACTTTAAATTACACATAATATTTTTCAAAACGAAATCAGTACAGATATGAATTATCATTAAACATCATCGAGCGCTAGATCATTAAGGAACATTATGATTTGAACATTTTAAACCTGAAAATAAATAAATCTTGAAATCAATACAATTACGATGAACATTTAGCCAAAATCAACATGACTTAAATCTGAAAAAAACATTTGAATTTTGCTTATTCTAACTATCTTTGTAATACATAACAAAATCTCAATCTTTTCATTAAATTTGTTTTACTTTCCTTATAATTTATCCTCATAAATACAATCTTAATTATAAATATTCGATACTTCGATACGATACATATAAATTTGTTTGTGCATTGTCAAATCATATATTTTTTCCAATGCTGTATTACTATTTAAATTAAAGTGTATTACAATTTAAAGGTTACTTAAACATCATCATGTGTTCCAAGCTCCAGAACCCGCTCGAGTCATCGACTACGATAAAGACCCTCGCGATAAGACGGACATCGCATACGGATATTGGAAATATTTGACAACAAAGCGTCCGATCACACCCGGGATATGGTGTCCGATACAGACCCCAGCTATGAACGGACCCTCGCATTAGGATGACGGAATACTTCGCATCATAATAACCGAACAGACCCGGGATAAGGTGCCCTTTCACGGTTCGGAGGAGGAAATGTCTCCCAACCCATTTCCCATTTTTTGATAACATTGTGTACTAATTATCAATTACAAAATGGTTCTGATCTGCTCCTGTATTTCTATTATCTACCATAGAATAAACCGAATTTCTGAATTTTGCAGCGACGCTTATCTGCAGGTCGAATTATACAGTATTCTTATCACTAGAAGGAAACTTATCGATAACAGTAGCCACAGTCATTCGAAACGTGTGATATTTTTTGCTTCACTTGTACCATAATCTTATCTTTGACAAACAAGCTCATCAACAAGCTAAGTGATAGAATAGAGCTACATCATCCCACCACTATTGCTGTGTCGTTCGCTAATGCTTTCAAGCGAAATTGGATTGGAACCACTTGAACGGGGAAACTTATACACAAATCCACTGCCTGACAAAGCTTTCCTGCCCGATTTTCTAATCAAATCAAAGTCCCAACTTTTTAGCTTCGGAAAAATTTGATTCACTTCCCTAGGAAGAACAATTCTCGAGCCAAAAGATCCGACCGAAAATCGCTCAGGACGCGTGCTTCACCGAACAACAAAAAAAGAGTTAAACTGTCTAACTCTCGAGGTAAATCGAGGACCGGCGCAGACCATCAATTCGATTTAGCATCAGTGGGCAGGCCTACGACCGAACCGAGATCAGAACTCGCAAATCAAATCAAACGCACACTTACGAGAAGCCCCCTCCCCCCATAAATCGGGTGAACTTTTGGCAAACTGTGCGGTAAGACGAAAATCCTTCGCATGGGCCATGGGGAAAAAGTTTGAAGACAAAAAACGCCGGCCTACCCAGAGCACTATATGTTTAGGCACATGGAAGGTGTCTCGGGCTGCATAATATGATTGCCACTGACCATTAGCTGCTGGGAAAGCGGGAGGCAGGTGGGGAGAGGTGTTTCAAAAAGGGAGTTTGTGGAAATTAATTGGAGATCCGGTATCAGAAATTGGATTGATGTCTGATTTTTCCGACCACCTTTGCCGAACACACCCGCCAAACGAATCTTCATCAAAGTGAACCATCAGTCACATCACACACACACACATCACAGTACGGCATCCATCGAAAAAACTAAACCCCATTTCCCATTAGTCTAAGAGGGAGTTCTTTGCTTCACACGTTCTCTTTGATATTTTTGACCGGTTCCGTCGGGTGTTGGACGCTGGCAAAGAAAGCCGATACCTACCTTTGCTGCTGCTGCTGCTACTGCGTGTTATTAAATTTATCGATCGTTTTGTGTGTCCCTGCTCTTGCTAAAGCCTCGCTCGATAGATGGCGTCATGCTTCTTACAACTTCGATTAAGTTCACACACATACGCCCCGTTTGGGTTCCCGGGTTGGGCGTGGGGGTTTGAAGTTGGATCAAAAGTTTTATTGAATTTCTTGACGCTCTAATCTCTCGGTAAAAACGCACAACAACATCCACACAACGTTCCTGCTGGTTTCGTTTCAGCGTCGAATAGAAAATGGCTAAAAATCAAACGACAGGATGAGGTGTATCTGTGTGCGTGATTTCCCACCCAACTTTCCCACATCAAAAAATTGGAAACGAAGGACTGCCACCACCAACAACAAAAAATGGCAGTTGATTTGGAGCCTGTGTTGTGTAAGAAGATTGTTTTCCTCACATTTGCTGTGCCGTTTGGCGCAAAATTGCCCGTATAAACGCAGAATACACACTATGATGACTTTGCGATTGATATCGAAATAAATAAAAGGAAACAAAAAAACAGACAAGCGAAAGCACACGGCCACAACACAAACATCTTTTCCCACGCGCCCAACATGAGTTCCGGAGGCCCGGTGAGTACAGTGTACGATGCGTTGGCAACATTGCCGAATGATTGATGGTAAAACGATATCCACCCGGCCCCACTATACCGAAAGACAGTAGTGGAAGGAACCAGTATGCCCATTACCTCCACACATTCACGATTTAGCCGCTGTGAGTAGAGTCGTATAAACAACGGAAAATCACGACAACAATCACAGTGTTGGAAAACTTTTTTATCCCCGACTGGAGGGTAAATGTTGGCAATCAAGGGAAAGTAATTTGTGAATTTGTTTGCATTTGTAAGCTAAGGTTTTTGGAAGTTTGAGAAGAAAATTCAACAGAACAAACAACAAATCTCTGATCGATGATCGTTAACGTGAAAGTGTTACAGAAGCTTCAATAGACATTGCTCTATTCGTACAATGCATGCTGTACAATGCTGTACATAACGAACGAACTTTTAAACTAAAGTAGTGATCGGAATGTCTGTGTTTATTTCCTAACCTACCAGTACATTCAAATAGCGTCACCGTTCATAAATTTATAGCGTTGAAATTAAAAAAAATACATTCTACCGCTCTAACGTCACTGGAAAAAAACCCCTTCATTCGATTAACTGCGGGATAATTTTCCCGTTTGATTGCGTTGAGCAGCGCACACAATCCAGCACCCGCAGAGTATCAGCACTTCACTATCACCCACAGCCATCCTAGGCTGCGCTAATCCGCTTCGCAGGTAACAACAAACGGCACGAGGTAAACAAAAAAATCCTGCCCACGAATCCCGCGATAACGCAACAATAAGCAAATGAAGATGAAAATCACCATTCCGCTGCTAGCGGCCAGAACAAGAGCCAGATTAACGCACCCCATTCATTCGCCGACCGACCGCTCCTTGCCGAGGCTTAATTCCCACAAAAGTAGCAGCAGCAGCATCAGTAGCCACAGCCTGGTATACAGTCTGGTAAAAAAAGGTGTAGAAGTGAGCAAATGCAATGGCCGCTCATTGGGGCAGATTAATCGAAACAAAAACTATTGCTCAAGCTAAAGCCCTTCACAGTTGGGCGCACTCGCGGGAGGGCGGTCGCTCTTTGGAGCCTGAAGCGAGGGTAGGAGGAAGACATCCAAATGCAATCCAATTTCCATCAATTTGTCACTCAAATGCACTTCATTGCGATTGAGCAAGTAATGATCGGTGGAATTGTATCGGAAGAACGATTTGATTACGATTGGTAGTTTTTTTATGTTTTCTGTATGTACATTTGTGTTATTAAATTTGATGTTTAATGTACATATAATAATTAAGATGTTCGTATAATAAGAGATGCTAGTTATGTCTTTTACATACTTTGCTTGTCAGTCCTGTCAGTACTGTCCTGCGTACAGAGAGATGATCCGAATAGGATTCGGTGACCGGTATTAATGTTTTGAGCTCGGCGCACAGCAAGTTTCGAACAAGATACTTGAAATGAAATGATGAGACCTTCGATGACAAATTCTCCAAAGTGATAAACCTTCGATCATAACAGTTTTTTGACTAGAAGGTTTGTTGGTAGATATAGCTTAGACAAAGACATGGATTCATTCGACTGCGAGGTATCTTGGTAAACAGAAATGGATACTGGTGTCTCGTGGTAGTAAAATAATGAACGACGAAGCCTCTAAGACGAGGTATCCTGGTAGATGTACCATGCACGCAGGGACCCGTTTAACGGCGAAGTACCTTTGTAAAAGAATCACTCTTGGATACTGTAGTCTAGAGGAAGAAAGGTATTGAACGGCGAATCCTCTACGATTATTAGGTTTGTTGGAAGAAAACTCCTCTTGTACGTGGAGTTTCTCTAGACGATGAGGTCTTTGGAAAGATAAAACATCTTAGAAGATAAGGCCTTTTCCAAGACAAGAATCCTTGGACAACGAACCCTGGTAAGAATTGGAACCGGAATCTATCCATAACATTCCCTTCGAATGCTTTTTTTTTCTTCTTTTGCCCTACAACCTCGAGAGGTCTCGGCCTACCATTTCTGCCAAGAGTCATTAGGTAACATTGGGCATTGTATTTATGTTATTAAAATGTGTAAACGCTGCTGAATCGCTTTGGAGCACTTTTCGGATAAAAATAGAATTTAAAAATGCTCTACAAAATATCACAATAAATTAAATTAAAGCCTGTTTGCTACCCGTAGCTTCTCGAAAAAACATAAAACAATCAACAAAAGCGATTGGCCCTTCAGTTTCAAAGTATTACAAGAAGCCAAACGGTGGCTAACCGGCGAAATGTGTCCCATCGGTTAACAGGATGCTGTCAAATTGAATTGCAACGTAAAAGTGGAATGTAACAACAACAGCTTTGCCGCTTTTACCTGTACCAAGCGAGATGAGAGAGAGAGAAACAAAAAACGAATAAAATTAAACGAAAATAATACACGAAACACAAAAATGTAACAACAGCAGTAACATGCGGAGGCCCCAAATCATTCGCCGCACAGAAACAACAAAATGAAACGAGCCGAAAATGTTGTGCGAAATAGTTGACCTCTTCGCAAGTCCTTCACGCATCCCGCATCCGGGTATCTACCAACCGAACTATGCATACACGTACCCACATACACACACACACGCGTACGCAAATACATTGCACATTCCATTATCAATGCCATTACGCTTCATTTTCCATTCCAGCATTTCACTTTTCGCCCCGTTGCTGCGGATGGTAATTTTTGCTCGCCAAAACACACAACACACACAGCTTCCAGTGCTGTTGTTGAGGCGCATTTGCACACACACCCATCCCACTCCAGCCTCACTCACGTTTCTTCGCATCCAAAACGCATCCCATGTTGACCGAAAAAGTGACGCCGTAATTAATTCCCTTTGACGCTACATAACTTCAATTAATCGCAAAGCGCGCGCACTCACACGGTGGCAAAAAAAAGGCACGCCCCCAACGACGATGATGTGAAAAGCTCTCGCGAAAAACACAATAGCCGCACAATGTTTTGTCCACTTTTATGTTTTTTTCTTTTTGTTGCTAGCTTTGTTTGCTTCCATCGACAGCATAATCATCCTTACCGTGGCCGAAAGCTATTGCGATTGTTACTGTTAGCATAGTTTGGAGAGTTTGTTTTTTGCTCAATTTTCACGATCATCTTCATTTGCGTTCCCACGTGAGATAGTTTAAAAACAAAACTGAGCTGTATTATTCAGTTTTTGGATGCGTCCTTTTGTTTGCTGTTAGTGCAACTCCGCGTGGCTATCAGCTTGAATTTGGGTACAGGTTGTGGACGCTACGATCGCCACTAGCCTGCAAGGTATTGTTTTACAAAATTAGGCTGATGTATACACTAATTGAAGGTACAATACAAGAGCAAATACATCAGCTCAGCTCACCGATGCAGTATAAAGTGTGAAGTTTTGCTCAAAAACAGTACGGTCAGATGAAATCTAATGCAGATGAATGAAGTCTTTTAATTTCTTTATGTTTCATTAGCTCACTTATTACTTTAATTTGTTTTATATTACTTAATATCTCTGTGTGCTATGCAGTGTTCAATAACTTGATCACATCACATTTTGAAAGCATAAGCAGGATCGCCTTCGATCAATCTGTTTCATTGTTTAGGTTTGATCAATAAAGTCTTAACATTGTGATTAAAAAGTCCTCTAGTGTTTTACATCAGTCACCCACTAACCAGTCTGAGAAAGAATTAAGTTAAAAAATTCAAAATCATCATCATGTAAGACGTTATTTACTTAACACACTGAAAAGTCTTGATTTGGTTGTTTGGCGTCATTCTAAAGACATTACCCAGTGATTGAATTGAATTCGTCTTGGTTACTTATTGATAAATACTTGTTTATTTATGTATTTCTTGCTCCTAGGGAACACGTCTAATAGACATGGCCTGGTGTCCAATCCGTTTCCAGGAAACTCGGTAAACGGCTGCACTCCCCCATCCTTGACTGCATCCGATATCCCTAAGGTCTGACTCCACTTGATCCAGCCAACGAGCTCGCTGTGCTCCTCTGCGCCTCGTGCCGAACGGGTCGCTGACGAGCACTTTCCTGGCAGGGCATGAGTCCGGCATCCTCATCACGTGCCCCAACCAGCGTATCCTTCCGGCTTTGACAACCGTCAGGATGTCTGCATCGTCAAACAGCTCAGCTAGCTCGTGGTTCATTCTCCTTCTCCACACGCCCTGCTCGCACACACCGCCAAAGATAGTCCGTAGCACCCGCCGTTCGAAAATGGCGAGTGCATTGGCGTCCTCCGCCAGCATAGTCCAGGACTCGTGCCCGTAGAGGACTACCGGCCGTATCAGTGTGCGATATACGGCGCATTTCGTGCGTTGTTGGAGTCTTCTGGATCGCAGGAGTTTGTGGAGTCCGTAGTAGGCACGATTCCCCTGAACAATGCGCCTTCGGATTTCGCTGCTTACGTTGTTGTCCGAAGTTACGATCGTGCCGTAAAAGCACTGTAAAAAGTAGTTGCGAAGAAAAAGACAAGATGCGAAAGAGTAACACAAATTGCTAATGGATATTAAAAATACAACATTGGACACCTCGTGAAAGCGTGCAATATATTGATTGTAATATGTTTACATGAAATTTGTGTTTGCTTTAAAATTATTTTCCAGCATCTTTAAGGTACGAACTTTGCGTTATCTTTGTTGCATGTACTCTCTGCAGTAAGGGGAAAAGCATTGACAGATTCATCTGTGTTCAGAAAAATCCCCATTTTTAACAGAATCCAGGCACTAGAGCTAGCGCTCTCGAAAATGTATCTACAAGCCATCGAATTTCCACAAGAATGCCCCAGTCAATTATTCCCCAAATCGGTAAGATGGTACGAAGCGAACAACTTAATAACAACACGTAGAGCAAATAGACCTTGGAGAGACTATGACCATTTGTTCACTTACTTTGCAGCTTCGCACAGCATTCCATTTAAATTTTTCATCACCACGGAAAGAACGGGATGGGTGTAAATGGTAAAAACACTGTCTAAAGCAAGTAATTCGTATTGAAGTTGAAAAAGGTAATGAAAGAATCAAGAAAAAATCATGTCTTGTAAGCACTTCCGGCAGTGAGTCTAAGATTTTGGGTAAATTGAAGCTGAAGATCTATTTTGTATCAAATTTTTTGTTTCAAGGATATTTTAACAATTGAAGTCTTCTTCCAACATAGCTTAGAAATGTTTAGAAGTAATGTTGTTCGTTAAAAAATGCTACATATTTTAAAGGTTTAGATTATTGTAACATTTTCGATTTTAATGCTTTCTTTTCAACAACTTAAGAAAAGAAGAAAAATTTATCATAATTAATCCAGGATATTTGTCATGCTGGTTTTCATATAAAACATTCTTCAAAGTCTGATTGTAGAATAGAATTTCCTAACTTGTTTTACCCTATTTATTTTACTAGCACTGTTTCTCTTCCTTCAGACATGATTCGTTGACTTGATTGCTTCTTTGCTCCATGACGGTCGATGAATATCGCACTTGGTATCAAACGCTTCACAGACAGATCTGCTAAGCCTGTAAAGAACATAAAGGAGCTTTTGGTTTGGTAACGCTTCCCACAATTCGCCCGTAAGAAGTTCAAACTCTGAACGATTCCTTTCGTTGCTGTATCACCGTGTTGGCCGTCCGTACCTGTCAATGTGCTGCATTTTATCACTATTTTCTCCCAAAGTGTAGAAGCTCCGACAGCGGTCATGAAGCCCCGGAGTTGAGGTAAAATCCAGTCAAGTATAAAGTTGTTTTCTTAGGAAAATTTATGTCTCACCTGGCCGAAGCAAAACGTTTCGAGATCTTGGTTGTCCTACGAAAGCATCTTCCCGGAACCCTTGGTGTGAAGTATATCACGTTGCAAAGCGTTTGCATGTTCGTACCAGCGAAGGTATCGGCTTTCCCTGGGCACTTCATACAGGCTTAAAAAAGACAACAAAGAATGCTGAATTTTAAATCAACAACTTTCCACATTTCTATGCAGTTCCGAGTTTGTTGCAATGTTACGCCATGCTTGACGCTTTCCATCGATAGTCTTTGATGGCTTGGGACACTTACGGGTGCAACCGAAAGCTTTCCATATCAACCAGATCCACGCCAGGGCGACATTGAGTGCAAAGTTGAGGGGATTTGGTTGGATTAGCAATACCGATGGATGCCATTTTGTAGAGTGGATAAATAATACAAGCCACACAATGCAGTGTTTTCGTTTATTCATTACAAGGGATGCCGACAAGTGTTGCGGTAGAAGCTTTACGGAAACGAAGAGAGTCGTAAAAAGGGCATCACTTTGGGACCTTTTAAACCTTTTATAAAATCTTGCAATTGTATTGATGCTTGCTTGATGTTCTAATGCACAAGAACATATTTTCTCAACAGGTATTCTCATGCATGTGAGTCTACATACCCAGAAGACAATTATAATTGCAGTTATTGAATTTCAAATTCAGCTTATCCAAATATATACTTTCCGCATGCTGCTTTGATTGTGCTAATTCTTCTCATTCCAGTGAATTGTTTGCGAATGCAATGACTAACTTTGTCCAAACAGGAGTGATTTATATAGCATTCACTTGCAACCCAAGATTGGTTTGAATACCGAATGTGCTCACACATACGCGCACACAGCAAACCAGTTCGAAGCGTTACATTGTGCAGCAAATCGTGCAGCACAGGTGTACTACCGGTAAACAACACAATTACCGGCAGTTGAGTTTGCGGTTCACATGCACATGCAGCACACACACTCACACGCACACGCACATATTCAATATCTAAACGCTTATCATCCTCGCTTGATTTATCTGAAACCTCCGAGCAACATTGTACCAACATTCCGCCAGTAATCTAAGACAAAATGCAGCGATCGAGTTGACAAAGGCTGCGAGTTAATCAATCTTCTGGTTTCTGGTCACGCAACTTGGAACATGGGCCACTACCATTAGCACTGACCAGCAAGCTAACAAATTCACCGACCAAACAATCAATCAGACATGATGAGCTAGCCAAAGATTCGTGGTAGCCAGAAACTCGACCGTACAGTCCACACATTCACGGCCAGGAACGCTGCCAGTAGGCCCGAAAGCTGTAAGGCGCGCTCGAAGCTTCTGGGCAAGCTACATGAATTATGCAATCGGTGATGATGGTGATGATGACTCGTAATTGACCTGCGTTGTATGATGAAGTGCCGCCAAAGACCGGTCGAGCTACCGAGCTAGAGTAATCCGACAAGCTTATCGGCTTCGGCTTCTAGCGAATGGTTCCTATCCCAGTTGGAGAAGGTTTTTTTTGTGTCTCTCGTTTTCATGACAACGTACGAAATTAGTGAATGCTATGAATGGTCATTCTTTCGCTACTGTTGGTGAAGGCTTTGTAAGGGCTTTTATCTGGATGCTGCAGCAATGTTTGTTCTAAATGTTAGGACGACCAGACAGGACTCATCGGCCAGAGAAGCCAACCGACTTACGGCAAGACATGAGTCATTGAATCGTTCAATCATAATGCTCTTTATCGGCAATGAAGAAGCGTTTGCATGTCATTTTTGCTAAGATGCTGAAGCTATTGTGGGACAGAGCTGGGCGAGTTTAGTTCCTTGGAAACGGCGAACCGATCAAATTGGTTCCATTTACAACAATAGAAAAATCAACAGTCCGTTGTATCTATTGGACGTCTGCTGAATGTGAATGTAAAACGTTTCTTTGCCAACAAACGATGTAATGATGGTACACTTTTCGTAGTACAAAAGCAGGTACAATAAACAAATTTCGGTTTTTTTTTTTGAGCATGAACAATATCTCATCTTCTTCTTCTTTTGTGGCCTGCTCCTAGGGAGCACGTCTAACAGACATGGCCTGGTGTCCAATCCGTTTCCAGGAAACTCGGTCCATGGCTGCACTCCTCCATCCCCGGCTGCATCCGATATCCCTCAGGTTAGACTCCACTTGATCCAGCCAACGAGCTCGCTGGGCTCCTCTACGCCTCGTGCCGAACGGGTCGCTGACGAGCACTTTTCTGGCAGGGCATGAGTCCGGCATCCTCATCACGTGGCCCAACCAGCGTATCCTTCCGGCTTTGACAACCGTCAGGATGTCTGCATCGTCGAACAGCTCAGCTAGCTCGTGGTTCATTCTCCTTCTCCACACGCCCTGCTCGCACACACCGCCAAATATAGTCCGTAGCACCCGCCGTTCGAAAATGGCGAGTGCATTGGCGTCCTCCGCCAGCATAGTCCAGGACTCGTGCCCGTAGAGGACTACCGGCCGTATCAGTGTACGATATATGGCGCATTTCGTGCGTTGTTGGAGTCTTCTGGATCTCAGGAGTTTGTGGAGTCCGTAGTAGGCACGATTCCCCTGAACAATGCGCCTTCGGATTTCGCTGCTTACGTTGTTGTCCGAAGTTACGATCGTGCCAAGGTAGCAGAACTCCTCTACTACCTCGAGATCGTCGCCGTCAACTAATACTCTGCTTCCGAGTCGTGCTCTATCACGGTCAGAGCCTCCGGCAAGCAGGTACTTTGTCTTCGTCGCATTGATCCTCAATCCAACCCTATTGGCCTCGCATTTCAGTCGGGTGAACGCTTCGCACACCGCCGCACATGTTCGTCCGATGATGTCGATGTCATCCGCGAAGTCAAGGAATTGGAGAGACCGGGTGAAAATCGTGCCCCGGATATCGAAGCCCGCGCTTCGCATGACACCTTCCAGAGCGATGTTGAACAGCAAACAGGAGAGTCCGTCCCCTTGCCTCAGTCCCCTGTGAGATTCGAACGAATCCGACAGCATGTTCGACACTCTCACCTTGCACTGCACACCGTCCATTGTAGCCCTCAACAGCCGTACCAGTTTCGCAGGGAAACCGTACTGCCGCATGATGTTCCATAGCTCGGTACGATCTATGGTGTCGTAGGCTGCCTTGAAGTCGATGAACAGGTGGTGCGTGGGGATCTGGTGCTCCCGGCACTTCTGGAGGATCTGCCGTAGAGTGAAGATTTGGTCGGTAGTGGATTTTTCCTCCAACAAATCCAGCTTGGTAGCTCCCGACGAAATCTGTAGCAAGGGGCGCAAGTCTGCAGAAGAGTATTCGGGACAGGATCTTGTAGGCAGCATTCAAGACTGTGATGGCTCGGAAGTTAGCACAGTCCAGTCTGTCGCCCTTTTTGTACACTGGGTGAATAACACCCAGTTTCCAGTCGTCCGGTAGTTCTTCCTGGTCCCATATCCGAACAATCAGCCGTTGCATGATCGCGGCAAGCCTCTCCGGGCCCATCTTGAATAGTTCAGCCACCAGCCCATCACGGCCAGCTGATTTGTTGCATTTCAGCTGTCTGATAGCACTGATGACTTCATCCAAGGATGGCGGGGGCACTTCGTCATTATCATGCTGGCTGTTGTAGTGTTGCTCTCCTCTGCGTTCTGCGTCTGGTCCGTACTCTCCTGTATCCGCTCCGTTCAGGTGTCTGTTGAAGTAGCACTTTCACCTATCGATCACCTCTCGCTCGTCCGACAGGATATCTCCCTCCGCGTTGCGGCACATGGCGATCATCCTCACATAAACTAGTAACTCCAAATTGCTTCCAGTAGCTAGTAATTTACTTTTATAAACGTTAAATCATTTTACTAAAGCAAATCGTTTACTAAAACCTACTATACTCTAAAATTATTGATCATATACATGATTATTCAAAGAAATTATCAATCACTTCAATTTGTGTTAATAAATATCATATTGTGTAGTGAATATAAATATATTCAGAAACATATCCATATTTGCTTTGAAAAATGTTAATAAAATATATAAAATAACATCACGGAAATAAAAACTGCAATTTTGAAGTATGCATAATTGTTGTATAGCATATGATGACAATAATTAAATAGAAAAGATATGACACAACAGAATCATTCTTTCAACTTGCACCAAACACCATTTGCATGCTACCAATTAAAAAGCTATAGCCATGAACAATTCCTCCATTTTACACACTACAAATGGATTTGTTTATGTTCCACTGCACACGACTTGATGCATACCCGTGCATAACTCACAAAAACCAGGCTTTTGTTGCTCATACATGTACGTTTCTATGCAGTTTTCCAAGTACGCACAAACACGATCAAGGTTTCACGATCAACTAAACCTAACATCACCGCACAAGCATACACACACACTTAAACAATTCTTGAATGCACTTAAATGCGTTCAAAATGGTGGAAAAATGTTAGCTGCGATTATTCATCACGGGATAAAAAGTGACACTTTTCGCATTTTCCACCGGCCATTCCAAGCGGCGTACATTTGCGCTTGTTTCATAGGAGAATCACACCGCACACACACACACACAAAAAACCGGCCTACAATTTTTTAAGCGTTCACTTCCGTCCGAGCACCAATGGAAGGCATTAACGCGCGAAGGCAAAAAAATATCTCGTAGCTGAGCCGCGTGGGTCGAGCTTTTCCATCCCCGGTGGAACCCGGTGTAGGAAATTGAAATAATAATTGAAATGAATTTAAGCACACACAGATGGATTAATTGCTGGCCGGTCACTGGTGGCCATGGAATGTGGATGTGCAGGCAAGCAAAGGCAGCACCATTCCCCACACGCCCCAAACCGGTTACTGGGGATTTGCTAATACACGAACAAAAAGCAAACCAGCAAGCGAGTACACCCAGAGTAAAATGTTGGAGCCAAACAAAAAAAAGCATGTATCATTCTACAGCTACCTTCGACGAGATTTGATTTTGCATCCGAACGTTTGTACTTAGTTTGCACACAAAAATTCCACATTTCTCACATCAAGTGATAGAAAGACAGGACTGAAAAGAGAGAGAGCGAGAAAAAAAAGGCACCATTATACGCAAAGCCCTCCGAACCGTATGCCGGGCTAAGCCGGTGAGTCTCGGCGATCGGCGACAAATGATGGTCATTACACGGAACTGCTTTTATGCAGTTCCGGTGTGCGAGAAATTCATTTAGAAGCAGCGAAAAAGGGACCGACCGCCGGCCCATTCCACCCTCCGGGCATACGTTCCACTGCGGCCGTGAATGTTAATCGAACAGTGGCTGAACAGTGGCCAACTGGCGCTAAACGTACACACGCACCCGGCCGAGGAAGCGAAGGAAATGGAACAAATTTTTGAACTGTTTCCGGGTTTGTATCCGGTCACTCCGGAACGCACCGTTGATGGGCCAGCCGTGCGCCATGGCATTTCGAGCGATTGGCGAAGGAAATGAAAAATCCCTTCCACACGGCTCCATGCCCCGCGCCTTTTTGGTCGACAATTGCGCATTGCCCCGATCGAAGGAGGCAAAATTTTAAACCGTCAGCAGCAACATCACCAGCGAGGACAAAATCACCGAATCAATCAAATGGGTAACGCGTTTCGGAACGTTTTTCGGGAACGTGATTCGATTTCGAGCGAGCGAGCGCGCGCGTACGCTTTTTCACTTCGCCACCTTTCGAAATTGGTTTAGGCGTTCGACGTTAAATCGTTCAGTAAATGGGGTTCCCGAAGCTACCGGAAAACAAACACGTATGGCGCACGGTTTTTGGTGAAAGTTCACGCTTTACCGGGATCAGGCTGTAGCCAACCAGCAACATGGTTTGTATATTCTTGCTTTTTAAGTACACTTTAGTACGCATTTTAGAAGTTTTTTCATTGTAAATATTTACTGTTACAATCAAAGTTTATCAACCAAAAATTTAATTTAAATTTGTAAACAGATGTATGCCTAGATTTTAATTTGCATGTAGGTAATGAGAAATATCACACGTCACATTCGAGTGTAAAGAATGGAATAAAGCTCATTACTTTACTTTAAAATAATGTCTTAGTAACAATATTTGTTAATACAATCAAGAATCTTTGAGTATTTTGTGTCTGAGTAAAGATTCTCTGCCTATTTTGCATCGTGTAAAAAAACAATTCTAATTTAATGTAAAGGTAATTTAAATGGTAATTTTAGTTATACAGGTAATTTTAGTTATACAGTGGAGTACAACTATCAAAAAATCTGCTACACTGTATCAGACGATACAGGCTCTTCACAGTAGTGAACTGCTGTACAAGTCTTCGATACCTCGCACGGTGGTCTACCGTTTGTTTAATATATGACACATTTGCGCCATTAATTTGGGCCCAAAAACAACTTCACGAACTCGATTGTCTGCGCCCATTCTCATGACATGAGCAGCCCATCAAAGATTGGCGAAATTAATACACTGGACAACACTGAAAACGACTATAGGCAATATTCATACCATGGAGAAATGTACGAGGACTAGGACTATAACTGTTCTACATCGCACCAACTTAAGTGATTAAGATTCAATAGACTATAGAATGACCGATTAACAGTGAGAGCTACTGTGCGTGTCTCGTCATCTCTACATCCTTGTCAGATCTCACTGTAAACTTTTGATAGGTGTAATCATCGATCTGCGCTCAACATTTCTGCGTAAAATAGTATTTGTTAGCTAAAATCGCACTGAATGCTTAAAATATGAAGGCTGTGGGTTTCAAAATATTTGAAAATATCGAGTGAATAATGAAATAATCATAAAATTGTGATTTTTCTCCATTGCTCGGGAGGGTGTTGCTTGTGCTTGCGAGGTTATTGTGAATGTGATAGTACAGGTAGCCTGTGAACTTGTAAGATTTCCGCGAATCGAAAATGTCATGAGAACCTAATGTTTTGGGCTTTGATTTTTCCCGTGGCCTGTGGTATTTAGAACGAAAAATTGAAAATTCGTTAGCAGAAATTAGAACCCATCTACAAACTTATCAAAAGTCTATTCAATGCAAATACGCAGCCATTACTTTCATTTTCTTTTTACCATCATGTAGAGTAGTGATGTTTGTGTCGTTTGTATACATTTGTTCCATTCAATTAGCTCATCCCAGCTAACTTCATTGCTTCTGTTGCTCCAATATCGAAATGCAATTTCCATCACAGAATAAGAGACCACATCGCATCCCTTATTATGCTTAAGCTACCTTATTAATCAACAGAATCTATCATTTCTCTCCTAAATCATATAATGAGATCCCCACACTGCAACATACAAAAAGACGAGGAAAATTAGCTTTTCTCATCACCTTATGTAACACTGCACCATTTTTCCCTAGCACCGATGCACATTCACCATAAGCTAAAATGTAATTTACTTCGTGTTATTATTTCATACACGAGATGCATCTTACCTGGCTTTCCACAGCATGTGTGTGTGTTTCCACATTTGTCATCATCATTCAACCCCACTTTACTGATAAAAGAAGCTTCGAGTGTCGGGGACAAAGCAGCTACCACCGAACGGTACCGGCAAGACACAAAGAACAGGACGTACGCTCGCCGTAGCGACAATGTAATCAGCACACTTCTGCCTGATTAAACCTTTTCAATAGCGGTGACGAATGTGTAAGGCACGGTACGGTCCGGCAGCTTGATAGACCGTTTACGGGTAGTGATGAGTTTTATGGTGAATTTAAATATGGTGGAATGTTTGCGGCAAAGCATCGTTTTGAAAGCTGCTTTGAAGAGAGATAAAACAAATAATTTTGGTGAAAGCGTTGCGATCCGGAATTGTTCTAGAATTTAAGTGACTAATGCTTTAAATTTTTGTGATATAAAACATCTAAGTGCCATCTAAACGTATTCCAAAAAGTCGTCTAGAGACGCGAAATCCCAACAGTGTCCCACAAATATTGCACCTGTCATGTCAAATGAAGGTCCTTCGCTATGCAACCGATTCCCATCATGCCCAACCATTGATGACGTTGTTGTGTGTGATGCTAAATCTCTCTCACACACACATGAACACGAGGAGCAGCAAGCTTAACCGAGGTGGAAAATGGAAAAAGTTTTATTCGCCCACAAAAACACGCCACGGTGTCCATCGGCAGCTGCCCGAAAGTTACGGAGCATTCGCTTCGCAAATCAACCTTACAGAAATCGAGGGGTAAATGTGTCTGTGAGTCGGGTGAGCGTATGTTTTTTTTTTGTTTCTAACCCACCCAGATACAACTATAAATTGAAAAGCCAAGAACAAGCAGGTGCTTTCTGTCCCTGGCCGCGTGATTGCGAACCGAAAATAGATGGTGGATACGGATGAGTTGAGTGGACGTCAAAATTCCGACACATATTGGACAGTTAAGTGATGCTATTTTGGTGGCACACAGACATCTCCACTAAATGAACTACCGGTGCAAAGCAAACACCGAAAGCAGAAGCATTCTCAAGCACCTTGTTCGGCCTGTTTGGTGAGTTAATTTAGTGGCAGAAATGTACAAAAACTAGAGCCAACTGCAAAGACAAGAAATGAGTTTTCTTCCGACGCGCGAATTAAATCCGTTAATGACCCACAAGCAACGGGCAGAAATGAGACAAGGCAGATGTTTGGTCCAGAAATGTGGAATCAAGATGAGTTAGGGAAACAAACAATCGAAGCAAAAAATAAACCACCACGAAAGCAATACTATCACGCTCCCGCTGCAGTATTCTACCTGAAGGAAGCAACAACAAAAAATCCTGCTCGTCTGCCAAATTCTGGTACAGAACCGGGACCGTGGTGGTTGTCCTGTCCTGCCTGGCAGTTCACCAGGCACAAAGCCATCCAACGACCGACGGAGCTGCACTGGACTGGTAAAACTAGTGTCAAAAGTTTTAATTAAAAACATATTTCCATACGAATAGTGATTCCTGTCGTTTCGGGGAACTTTATTATATTTTTCTCCCCTTTTTATTTTCACCCATCGGGTTTGCAGAAGCTGACGGAGGGAAAAACGCCGTGGACAGATGTTTGTGCGGGGAGGGAAAAACAATTGAGTGTGGGTTATTTTCTTTTATTTTTCTCGCTTTTTCGTCTTCTTCTTTCTCTCTCTATCTCTATCTCTCTGTGGGAAAGAAAATCGAAGCGAAAAGCAAGTGGTCTGGTTGACTGGCTTGAGAAGTATCGAGCAAATATCACAAAGGAAATCGGGTGCGACTGCATCAGGTGTGTGATTGTGCTTTCGTGGCGCCCGTAGATGGTGACCAATTGTTGGTGCATCGTTTAGGAAACAAAAGTGTCAGCGTAAAACAAAGAAAGCAAGCAAAAAAAAACAGTCTCCGTTTCTAGATGAACTCTTCCTGGCGGAAAATTACAATATGTTACTATGACATTTTCCTTTTGGTACGGAGGATCGGGGTGTTTCCAATCTTTTCTTTTCGAATGTTTTTTTCGGTTTTGCTTGTAGATGAAGACAGTGTTCAGAGAGAGAGAAAGAGCAATAAAAAACTGTTTTTTCTTCTGAAAAAAGAATTTATCATTTCATTTAGGACGGACAGTAGCAATGCTTCCTTATTTGTTATTATTAAAATGAGAAAATTAAAGATCATATTTGAATTCTTATTATATTCTCAGTTGACTAATTTTTTGTTGCTCTCGTTCGTTCAAATATTAAATCAAGGTCTATTTCAATTTTTTCACTAGAAGTCACTGCATTTGCCAGCGCATTGGGTGCTGAGTGACACCGACCGATCATACATTTAACTACGTTTTGAAGTAAGAGTGACAAACAGTAAACATTAAAACAGTGAAACTTAATTTAAATTGAAAACGAAGTTTTCTCCTTCAAAATTACGCTTCCAATAGAATATTGAATCTAGAAATACAAGTTTCTACATACTAAATGAATAAAACCATCATATCGTTACATTCATCGTATCAACGAGATGCAAGTATGTTTCTACGTTTGGTGGGATCTCCTAGATGTTGTGTATTATGAGCTGCAAATCACAAGAGCGCAGTACCACACTCCGACGATGTGTTTGAGCAACTAACGAAAAAAATAGACATAATAAAGCTGGAGTAAATTTTATTGGTATGACCTAAGAACATGAATGAAACAAAAAACAACTAATAACACTCAAATAAAGACCATCTTGAACTCTGCATACTCAACTAGTGCCTTTTTCTTTATTTAGAAGCCAAACCTTAAGTTGATGCTTGCAGGTAATCCTTACATGAGTTTATAATTTCAAGAAATTTACCTTAATGGTAAACAATTGTATTGTAACATTTATAGTAGAGCCTTAAATTAAAATATAACACCAAAATCACAATTTAATTGAAACAGAGAATATAAGCGATTCAATAACATACTAAAATATCAATTAAAAATCATTCCGAATCGTTAGTTCCGTAGAATAAATTTGACTTCCCATGACATGTTTAATTGTAGCTCGTGCATTTCATTTAAAATATTGTTCCACCAGTGAAGGCATTCTACAAACAGCATCCCAATGCTTTTAGAATTCACCAAACAAACGCATACACACTCACGAAAAATGAGAAAGTAAAAGGAAACCCCCGGATGGGTGGTTAATGGGCCCGATTTAGGATGAAAAACCACAGAATACGAACGAAAAAAGGGGTGCACACGGTACAAAAGTGTAAAAGAACAAAGTGAAACTGTCCGGAAAAGTGCATCGAAGCTCTCGGTCCCTCGATGGTCAAAAACTTGGAGCCCCGGATGAAAAATGAGCGAAAACCACCAACTGATTTCTTTCTCGTCCGACGGGTATGTTTTTTGTACGTTCTCTTTTTTTTCATCTACGTACTCCTCACACGACAAAACCATCCAGATTTTGATGACGTTTTTCATTCTGTTCAAAATTTCTTCCATACATTTTTTACACTCACTTGCTTCTTTTTTGTATGTGTGTGTGTGTGTGTGAGTGGGTCCGATCGCATCATCGTCACACAATTTTCACGTGTTTGCTTTTGTCATCCGGGTGCTTTTGTTTGACCGGTCGCTACCCGGCAAGCCGGTTCGGGAAAAAGCGGGATTGAGGTTTTGCAGGAACAGAAGAAAAAAAACTAGTAAGTCAACCAATGAAAAGCTGTAGCTTAAAACGGGGTTCGGTAAATGGTAGCAGCGGCCAAAAAAAAAGTAAAGCAAAACTACCCACAACCTCAAAGTAGCGACGCAGAGCGAAAGAAAAGACGATAAAGAATGGACCCGCCATCGTTCGGACGGGCCGGCCAGCCGGCCGGTGGTCTCTTTGTCGATTTTTGCTCCTTTGCCGAATCATTGGGCGTACAACGGGGCGGTATCGTCACATGGTGGTTGAAGAAAAGTCGTAGCGCATGGAGGGAAAAAAACCAGTCCCTGAAGGTGACTATGGTGCACTGAAAAATGTCAGCCGATAGCAAACTTCAACCCTCCCCGAATGATAAATAGTGTCTATTTGTTAAGATCAAGATTTTTATCCTGGCTATTTTTTTGCGCTTTCTTACTTGTGGTGTTTGCCGTAGGAACAAGGAATGCGAAAAAGTTTCAGACCGAGTGTGAGTGTATGTACTTTTCTCAAACATCAAAGTAGCTATTTGTGGTAATGAGTAACGCTCGAGAGCGAGAGCACACTCCAGACAAGTTGCCTGCATATGACACAGAACCGTTGTGCTAATGCTTCAACCAACACCGCAAACCGGAGTAATTTGCGATGTGAAGCTGCTTAAAAGATAAACTCGAGCTTGATGATTCTTCCATAAAGTTCGCTTTATGTGCTATCAATGAACTGTGCAGGAGTTCAACCCGAAAAGCGAATTATTATACCACTAGCTCTATAATTCCCGCAGGAACCACCATCGTGTGCATCAATTGTTCTTCTTCGTCGCTTCGCTCTATCAAACCGAGGCAACACTGCATCGATAAGGTATCATAAAACAAAACCACCCTCACAACACCCTTCAAAAGGCACAACAAACAAAAAAAAACGGAAAACTTATCCTCCCCCCACCCCTCCCCCCTGTTCCTTGATCTCGCATCCCACCGCATCAAAACTCCACCCATTAATAGAGCTTCCCCAATCAATCAGACGAGAATCGATCGTTTGATGCGCTCCCTGCTGCTAACGAATCAAATTTCTGCTCCGACTTGAGGCGACCCACTCGTATTAGTTTTGCTTGCGGCATTCCGGTGTAGCTCAGCATCACCTGCATAAAACATGCCGGCAACCGGGCAACTTGACGGTGGGGCTCCAGTTGGTTGGTAGAAAAAGTTTCGCTAATTAACTTCATTAGAACTTTGCCCCAGCTCGTCGGTATTGCCGTGCCTGGGTTGGTTGGCACGCTAAAGATGATGGCGCATATGCCACGTACGGGCGTGTGGGAATGATGGCAGTAACCGTGTCTTACCGTGGGCTTTAATGCACGGACCGATGCAGCCTCATAAACATGTAATTATGCTGTACGCCAGCGAAGGACTGGCCCACACACACACCCACGCGCCGATATCTTTCTGCTGGCAGAAGTTGCAATGTTTCTTGCGGTAACATCTATTCACATGATTTTTATGTCAGGTTGCTGTAGAGCAGTTGCAATAAAATTCTTCCAAGACATGAAAATTTAAATAAAAAAGCTCTGGCTGCAATTAAATCAAAATAAGATACATAAAACATAACCATTGTTACGTAACAAGAAACTTTTTGCAACAGAAAGCTTAATATTAAGATTGTTTAACACAAAACACATTATGCCAAAGACAAATATCAATTTAATCTCTCCTTACTTTGTATTGGTACATAAAGCTGACTGCACTGTCTACCTGTTTGGAGTAGGGAAATAGTGTTGAATATTATCATGAAAGTTAGTTAATCAGAAACTGTTCAAAACCTTCAAAGAGAAGCTAAATCTTGGTGAATTTTTAATAAGAGGCCAATAATTCAACCGGGGTGACCCGGTGGTAGATGCGACAACGGCGCCGATTTTCACATTTTCACGATTTTCACCGGTGTTCAAGTCTCATCTGGACCGTTCCCCCATAGTGAGGACTGACTATCCAACTATGCGGTAACAATAAGTCTAGTAAGCCAAAAATGGCATGCATGACTTAAGAAGTCGTTAGGCCAAAGAAAGAAGAAGAATTCAACTGTTTGTTGAGTTCTGTTGCTTGTTGTCTCGATGAAGAAAAACTCATTGTTTATACAAATGCACGAGGCTCTTAGATAGTAAATTAATATACCATGCTTCATATTATTAAGGATAATATGAACCATTTTTAATGGAATCTTAGGCCCTATAGGGGCTTATAGTTTCACAGTGATTAAGCCAGCAAGAGGCTTAGGCTTTCTCGTCAGATTTTGCTGCCATGAAGGGTCGTACAAATCATTGGATATAAGAAATCCAACTCTTCCATGAATGTTGAAATTTTCATAGCATTTGCTTGTTAGAATCTAATTCACTATCTCTAAATTCTTCGCCCAGCATTAAATCTCATATTACGAACAAAACATAAACCGCAGTTCCTGGACAGTATTGACTACAGAAGTTTTAAATTAACACTGTAAGTTGATGTCTGTACATGAAAAAGCTTGTTGACAAGAAGCGCAATTGTTGGTTGAATCACTAGAGCATTGGAACATCATCGGTTTCGCGTAACAAACTTACTTCAAAGATTTTAAAAAGGCATCATAGCTATGAAAACCTTTTAGCTTCTAATTTATGTCTATGGTTTAGGTAAAAGAACGAATCTGTAGCAGTGTAATCAAAAGTATGCTCTTGTGGATCACCAGTTGTTTTTATGAAATAAAAATAATACACAGCACAGTGTTTTTTTAAAGCTCTCCATTAGCGAGAACCTCTGATTGTAATGATATGAAGTTAATTTAATTTCGACTATAAAACTCTCGCCTTTCTGCACCGTTATCAATAAAATCATCCGCTAAATAAAGCCCCAAATAAAAGTGCAAAATCATACAAAACGTGTTGGCGATCGCACATACGCACCCACAATAATAAAACTATCACAACTGGTGCGAAAAGTGCGCAATAATATTCACGGCCGTTGTGAAGTGCCCATAAACAGCAGCAACCTATTAAAATGAGCGCCCGGGAGCAAGTGCAGCACCAGAAACAAAAAAAAAACAGAAAACAGTAGAAAATCATGATTATTTGGCGAACGTTTTAATCAGTAAAAGAAGGGCGCAACAACAAAAAAATCATTGGCAACGTTATATCGTTATTGTGAAGTAGTTGTGTGTGTTTGCGTATGTGTGTGGTTGGTTCGCCGAAATTAAATCACCTTCTCCCGGTACCACCGGGGTACCATTTTCCTCATTAACCGAGAGGTCTCTTGGCCTGGTGTGTGTGTGTGTGTTTGTGCCTTAATCCGGGTGGCGGCCAGAAAACCATCGATTAACCTGCACAAAGCTCCCATTTAATGTGTGTTTTTTTGTAGTAGTTGTTTTTGTATTCCTGTTTTTCTGTTTGGTACGTTCAGTCCGTCCATTTGCCTACCTTGGCCGCTATTTGGCTATTTGGCTCTCTTTGATGGCAATTTCCATCAATCGCTACCGATGCTGCTATTATTCAAGCTGTTTTGTTGCATGCGATGCACCGATGTGTGTGTGTGTGTGTGTGTGTCTGTGTGCACGCAAATTAATCCATTGTGCAGCATAAAAAGGCTGCATTCCCAGTACCGTGATTGGCCAACCATGGGTCAGTGGCCAACAAATGAGCAACATCGCTTCCGAGCTTTATGTCTCCCATCACGTCACATCACGTTGACGATTTAAACGCGTGGCGAGTGTACGGGTTCGGGGGTGAATGGGTGAAAAAAACAAATTAACTTCCTGCCGCCCGTGTCCTCACCTCCACCAACACCCCAGGGTTGTAGTGAAGTGCTTTACGGAAATTTTTGATCCACCACAAGCATCCGTGCGCCGGGTTAAACGAATGTACAGGATATCATTAACAAAATGATGAAACAATGATAGTTCAGGATAGGCTCGGTACGATGGGCCAGGTACGCATAGGCAGAAAGTCAACATGGTGGTTTTAACTAAAACACACACACATACACGCACACAATGACACACCGCCGAGTGTCATTGCATCACGGTCAGGCCTTTGGACAGCGCAGGGTTCAATTGGAATCGAAACCAACTAACGCTTCTATCAATTGAACTTACCGCCATTTTTAATTGCGATGGTAAATTTTTCATTATTTTCAGCGCACACAAATCCTCCCTCCATGCTCATCTGATGAATCTGACCACATTATCATTTGCGGTGGGATTTTGTGTTTCCTATTTTATGTATCTTTTATACTACACCCCGACAGCCACGCAGACTCCAGGGCAAAGTTGTGATGTTATTAACTGGAATCGAGAAGCGCGTGTGCTCATCGATGGAAAACCTTTGGCGAATTATTGTTACTATGTGCTCCCCCCCCCCCCCCCCCCCACTACAACCGGAAACTCTCGTCGCAAGAAGGACCTACGAGTGATACATCTAATACGAATATAAGATGTACAGTTCTAGCTTTTTCTTGCTCGTCAAGATTCCGTCAAAGGAATGGGCGACACGAAAACCCTCACCCCGGTAAGCAGTAATGAGCTTCCCATTGCGCACTGGGAGAGCAGATTCGCTCCCCTCCCCGGGTTTAGCAGGATTCTCGTGGGGGTTTGTTGTTGTGGTAGGATAATCGGGATAATAGATATTATTATAAGGGAACGAGGATGTGCTACTTTCGCCGTCCGCACTCATCTCGCTCGGCGAAGCGTAAGCTTTCCGCTCGAGTGCTACCATCGAAAGCGGGTTGGGACCCGCTCCCGGGACGAGTTCAAGGACTCCCCGGAGACAGGGATGAGCAGCAAATTGCACCAAGAACTGGGGGATCGAGAGCACCGAAACCGAAACAGGGTTAGATCACCAATATTTACCTTGTTCCATTCTTCATCTGGCCACAGTCCCGGTCATATATACGGGATGGTTGTGGCGTAGTGGATGCTGGTCGGGACCGGGAACAAAAGTAATCACTATCCTTTTATCAGGCATCTTATTTCCTTTCCGATTGCGTTCGGCGAGCCATTCCAAACACTCCGAACCCTCGAACTACACACGTGCTTGCCACGTTTTGCTGGACGTTTTCGGTGCTGTGTGGCTGCGCACAATGATTTGGTGAATGGTGTTCCATTTCTTGATAATGGGAAGATTTATCGGATGGAGTGGAAAAAATGTATCGAAGATGGCCGAAGATGCTGTGGGTATGAGAGAAAATGCCATATTGCTAAGGAGAGATTGTGTTGTGAAATATCCTACGAAAATAAAGAATACGAGCGAAGAACTACAACGGTCATGAGGTTTATCTTATTTTAGGTACCGAGAGTATGTAAGCCAAATTTTCTAGCTATTGAAGTTATGGAATAAAATCACAAAGCTGATTTTTCTATCTGTGTCTTTAACAAAGCAAAACATGAGAATAGATAGCGTTGGCTTTATATTTGACACAGTTCTAATTAACTTTGTTTCGCTATAGATAAGGAGATCCTTCAATCCTATAGGCAAGGAGATCCACATCCACTTAAAGTTCTTTCAAATTATTTTGGTTTTTCTCTTACAGTAATATTCATTAAACAGTAATATATTAATTATGCTCCTTAAGAAGCAAAAGCTCTCATTATGTTATTCAATATTTTGAGCAGTTTTCATTCAAAATTCAAACATTTATCATTTCAAATTGAAATCTAATGAAATATAAAACCTAAAGTAGATACCATAAACAACCATTCAAGCGCAATAAGCATCAAACAAACTATTTTGCCCGACTGATTTATGCTCCAAAGCTTCATTTCATTATCCAACTCAAATATGACGCTATGCAAGGATATCGCCTGTGAAGCAACAACATACCTCAACAACAACCCCGGCGCAAGAACTCACTCTCCAAAACGCACACAGAAAAGCAGGATGCTGTGTGGTGAGTTTATTTAAATTATCTAACTAGATTCATTCATTTATTTATTGTTTACCACATGTCCCCGTATTGCACTTGGACGGCCACACTGGAAAAGCATACTTCACTCTCGATAAACTGGCTGATCAGGAATGTTGCTTCTCCCAAGCATCCACCTGGAGGTGCAACGAATGGAATGATTTATTTGTTTACTTCTTGCCCGACATTCCCGACACACACTTATGCAACTGCACCACAAGCACAGTGGTTAGAGCGAGGAGACGTGTGAAACCTGTTTGGATAAATATAATTCTAAACATTGGAAATTTGTCGCCCACATTTGCACAAACTGTTGCATCTTCATCACAACCGATGGTTCGGGATGCCGAATGAAAACAACCGGTTGAATGGTTGCTTTTTTCGAGGAGGTGAGGTTCAAGGCAATCAAAACAACGGGAGGGAGGTAGAGGAGTATAAAAAAAGGTCGAGAATGTACCTTAGAAAATATTGGACACTTCATCATCCAACGTCGTACGAACGTTCGGTCGCTCGGGATGAAGCTGAGCTTGACAGAATGACGTTATGCAATGCAGGTTTATTAATAATGCATTATCAAACAACACTTGAACGATGGACGACGGTTGAACCGCCTGAGAGAAGAGAGAGAGCGAGTGTTTATGCACCCAAGACGAAAGCATTCGAACTTGAATTAACCTTTTCCCGGGCACCCAACAAATCCTCCGAAGAACAGACAGCCAATCCACATTGGACACATGGATTTTCCCGCATACGATCATCAGATCGGATTCAACTTCTGCCGGCAGATTTTCGCAATGAAAATTCATCACTTTC
Source organism: Anopheles maculatus (assembly GCA_002091835.1). Taxonomy (NCBI): domain Eukaryota; kingdom Metazoa; phylum Arthropoda; class Insecta; order Diptera; family Culicidae; genus Anopheles; species Anopheles maculatus. Next base: position 528,676 of record KZ061561.1, read on the forward strand.
GAATTCTTCTCGCCGCCCTCGCCCGGTAAACCCTGGTGAGCCCTGCATACCGATGCAAGTCCGATGACGCTCGAAGCCCAACAAACCTGCAAGGCTGCAAGCAAAATCCGATATTATTTCACATAAAGCGGCAAATAAATCACTTATGATTGCATAATCTCTGGCTCGGTTCTGGGTTGAACCCAAAACCTTAAAACTGCACAACCACAGCCCGGTGTGCCAAGCCAAGTGTCCGGCAGAATACCATTTCCTGTGTCGCTTACCTGTCTAAGCGTCGCCTTTTCGCCCATTCTGCTTACAGAAGCTTCGACGGGTTGTTGTTGCACCTCTAATCCAGCACCATGTTTGTGTGTGTTTGTGCGGGTCTGTTCACTTCCTGCCAGGGATAATAAACACACAGACACACACACACCAAGAACACCTAACGCTTCCCATTCCCTCTTAAATACTGGCCCACACAAACTGGCTCGAAAACACACATGATAACGCCATAACGCCATCATCTTTACACCCGTATTGGTAACGGCGTCCCATTTGCAACCGGGATGGTCGATCCCTTGAGGGCCGGACTCTGATAGCGGTGTAAATAAATTCATTGGTCGCCTTCTCGCCTTCTCCCATCGTCGGACCGTGTTTCCTACGATTCCGGACGGGAGTCTGTGGTGGTCGTAAATACGCGCAACTGGGAAGCTAACCCGGTTCGTTCCATCCGTGTTGGTGAAGTACATTTTTCCAGCCTCCCAACGTTGTTTTTCTTTTCATTTTGGCTCTATTTCTGGGACGATATCTATGAGTATTTTCCATGTTACTGGTGTTCTTCTTTTAAAAAGAGTGCTGCTAACATGTTGCACCATGTACGTTGAAGTGGATAAAAATTCTTTGCATTCTAGTAGTGATTATCAAAAAAAAAAATATAAAAACACATTAAAAAGATACAAATGGTATCAAACTAATCCGAAAAGGAGTAAGATGAAGAATAAAGTCCTAACTGTATTCTAAAACCATGTGCGAAGAAGAAAACTGACAGAACAAAACGATTAGAACATAAAAATTGTGAACAATATCAGGAAACAAAACAAAAATATTTAAGAAATAATTATCAAAATAGTAAGAAAAAATTATAACCAAAAAAACACAACATGACCTAAGATTTAATCATGTTATACCATCAATACTCCACTGTCCAGTGCAGGTCGGTTAGCAGGTTCGAAATGGCCGCAAGGAAAAAGCACATTTATATTTCCTTTTTATTTTCCGTTAGTCATTCCATCATTACACCGAGCGGGTGCGAATCGCCGGAGATCGAGATTGTTTTGTGGAGAGGGTTGAGTTGTGGCCGAAGATCTTCGTCGCCCATTTTGCGCTAGATTTTTTTTTCAGCTCGAGTAGCGAATCTCGAGCCATTTTTCCCCATCACTTTCTCCCTTTTTCTCTCACACACACAATCAAGCACATATCGGCGGAGGAAACATAAACATACTATCGTTATTATTTCCACACTCATTGATAACAACCGGCCAGGTAAACGAAGCCGAAGCTCGTGGAAATCTATCCTGCCACCGTTTTCGGCTGGATGTGAGTAGTACGTGCCCACCGTCCAAAACAAAACCAAACCAACAAAAAAAAACCGACACCAACCCTTCGTTAGGACGACGTTGTTCACCAAGTTCTCGCGCACCAACACGCTTCGGGGAAGGTGCACCGAACGGGGAACGGTCGGAAGGGCGAGAAAATATCTTTATTTGTTCATTTGCCGTATTTATGGGTTTTCACGCTCTACATCAACTCGGTCGGTACCACGGTTTTCGGTGGAAACAGTCGACCCTCGCCACCGGAGTTCACCGGAGCACCGGAGGAAGTAAGATAAACAACCGGAATGCACATAGAACACCACGGCGGGCCCGTTTTTTTTTGTCGTCGATTCTTTCTTTATTTGTGGCTTCATGCCTCCAGGAACTTTCCCGGAGGTTTCGGGCACGTTTTGATTTGGAGCTTTTTGCAACAACAAAAAAAAATAACAACAACAAGTAGAAAAGAGCCCCCGATATCCAGAACGTGTACAACCAGATAAGGGATTGGTGGGGATTCGATGAACCCAAACGAACGTACACATCATCATCGGTGAATGGTTAATAATGGCTACGGTACGCCGAGTGCCATCTTTGCAGCCACAAACGCATGTTTGAAGTCGATTGCTCGGTTTGCTCGGTTGATTGAGGCTCACGGGAAGATTCGTTTATTTTGTTAATATGCTTAAATTAGTAAAGCAAGCATAAGGAAGGACCGGAATCAATCGTTCCGTGGCAGTTGATTGATTTAGCGGAGACTTTAGTACGTACCACAGAGCACATAAAGTACGATTGACTGCTATTCAAGGCCATAATTTACAGAGCGTTCCTGTAGATGTGCGAGCTTTTCAACGAACTTTGTAAGTTTATGAACATCCTTACGGTTATCACAGTTTTATATGTAAATTTTTATATTTGAAACTTCCTGCTACTTAAAAAGAATCAGTACAGAAATACAAACAATTAATTTCTGATGGGCTTAAACTTGACAGGATTAAATAAACCTAGGTGACCCTTACTATTTGAATAACATAGACTTCCAAGGACCATTCTTTTAAAATCTCTGGATAGAATAAAATAGGTAAAGGATAGGATAGGATTTAAACAGTATAGTTTTCATCAACTTTTACAAAATTTTAAATCCAGCAGTAATACATTAACTTCAGACAATTACAACACATCTTGCCACAATTGCTTGAAATCGCGTTTCTTTTCCCTTTTCGCCCAACCGTTCACGATTACGCCAGTGTCCAAAATAATGACCCACAGTTGCTTGGAATTTAATCAACCTCCAAGCAAAACGAATGCTCAGCAGCTCATAATGGTTGGCTGTACATCAACTTAAGCTACCCATTTTTCCTTCCACCGTGGTGATGAAAATTGCACTCGTTTGGCGCTTCTATTTCCAGCCCCAAAAACCAGGCCCAACGCAAGATTCTGCTCCATTGTCCATTGATTGTTTGCCTTTTGTTTGTTTCCTTCTGTTCTTCGACTGTTCTAGTTTTACGCAATCCCCGTTTTTTCTTACTTTTTGTTCAACTGTCCAATGCAAATGGCAGTTTACACCAGGCACCCCGCCATCTGAGCGCCATCAATCTTCCAACGGCGGATGAATCTAATCGGTGAGTGATTTTAATTAAAATATAATTAATTACAGCAATTCAACACACTGCGGCAAACATTCTGTCAAGGAAAGGTTTTCTGCCCCTCACGGTTGCCGTCTCGCGAGCGTAAGGCAGCTTGCCTACCCGGTGACGGCATAGCGCAACCAAAAAACAAGAGCAAACACGCAAAATCCATTCATGGAAGACTCCGTTCTTTACTCGATCTACGGGATCACAGGTGAATTTGCAAATAATTCTCACCTCACAAAACCTGCCGGCAAGCCAACCATGATGTACACAGCCCGTGAGTTGATTCGCACCTTTAAACGCTTCCGTGGGTTTGTTTCAGCTGAGTGAAGAATTTTGATGAGCTTTCGCAACGTACCGGGGAAGCTTTTTTTGTGCGGCCCACACTCAACAACGCATTCAATCCATCCATCTCATGCCAAAGCCAGCCAGCAGTTTTTAACCGAGGGCTTTGCTCGTGCTTTTCTTTTTCATCCCCCTACTTTTCGTCTTGCTGTACAGCACATACACTCACGTGTGCTAACACCACGTAAGTGAGCGACAGGGAAAAAATGAGTTGCGAAAATTGAAAACAACCTCATCGGGATTTTGTTTTCCCCTTTTTACTAGCCCAATGTAAAAGCCTTCCGACTCGGCACACGGATCAGGATACATGTTGTCTGATCTCCTTGAGCCTTTACGCCAGCTTACGTGTGTGGTTCTGGGAAGGGGTGTTTTGTGCTTCACTCTCGTACCCTATTTACTGCCCGGTTTTAAAATATTACACTCCAACGGTGCCCAAACCATCAGCGTCGAACGGATGATGGTGGCAGGATGAAGAAGAATTCACAACCAGGTGCAAGACACCAGCACAGCCACCAACACCAACCACTGGATTCATTTTAATCTAAAGACTCTCCTCGGGTTGGTGAGAATTACGCCTCCCGGCGCTCACTCTACCACTCATTTTAACTGACCTCCGTAGAAAAATGGACCCTCACGTACACACACAAAATTAAGAGATGAAGAGAGATGGAACTGGTGGAACAGTGGGATCAAGCACTACAAAAGAAGATGACCAAAGCACCCAACAAACAAGGTACCAGAGAAACAAAACAACGGCCAAAAAAACCGACCGTCCGACTCTCCATCGCAGTCACCCTATGGTTGGTTCCAGGTTTTAAACTATACCTTGACCACGGCAGTACGGTGTTGGAGGTTTTTGTCCGTACGCCGACGACTCTGCACCATGCACCCAGTGAAGCCCAGTCGTTTGGTATGTAATTTCATTTTTGTAAAAATAATTGGATTTTACCCAGGATTTTGATACTGATACTTTGTGGGCTGCTACGCTACCGTCCACCGTTATGGATGTGGCACAGTCTAGGGATGGCAATAGGGATGGCTGGGATGTTTTCGCTCCCAACCCCACTCGCTGCTTGTTATTACACTTTAGATGCATGTAATTTCCACCTTCTCAAGAGCCACATTCAATGAAGCCAATAAAATCAGGCAAGCAGATCCCTTCGGCCCATCTTTGGACGTGAGATCGTGCCCGATGGTTGGCACGAAAATTAAGGGGGGGACAAAAACCGGGAACGCAGAGTCAATCCAGAGAGACGACAAAAACGGAGAAAACATCAAGCGTTCCCACTTTTAAAAACAGTGCCAGCACCGGTCTAATTTTATCCACTCGGTTTGCTACCTGTCGCTCGAATCTAACTAACTGATTCTAATTTTTCTCATTTCCTTTGTCTCGCACCCAATCGGTCGATCCATCTCATGGATCTCCGGCATGCTCGACACAGGTCGGTCACGGGCGCTGGGTGTGGGAAAAGGATTAATTAAAAAATACCTTTTGCAGAATAAACCGTACCAACCGTACCAAAGCACGAACGAACGAGTGGTCAAGGATCAAATAACTGGCAAGCGGCGAATGAAGAGACTGTGGCTTTCGGTTGCGCTGTTCTGTATTTGTTGGCGATAGTTGGGTTTTCAGTTCGGAAAAGGTCAATACTAAAATTTACTTCAAGTGTTTGAACCGGTTGCCGAAACGCTAATAATTTGGAAACAGTTTTAATAGTTCTTCGCTTCTGAAAATGTGCCATAGTCTGCTTAAAAGAGTTTATTAATCTAAAGATACTCCACAACCAAGATGTAGCTTTGTAGAGTTCCTGAGACAAACTTGTAGTGTTCAAACAGTCTTGACTTGATTGCACCTGTCACTGAATGTTGAGTCGTGTGTCCGAGCAAACGGTCCGGACGAGATTTGAAACTCAGTGTTGTCATGCTGTATTGTATCTAATGGTAGGTGGAGTAGACGGCCACTTAGGGCTCCAAAGGCTGCTTCGTAATATGCTCTCGCATTAGAAGCTTTATAGAAGGGACCTCATACTAGGGACCTCGTGTGAAAAAATCCATGTTAGAGGCATCGTAGTAAGGAGGCCCTTATTTTGGGTGTCAGCTCCTGAAAGAAAAAGAGAAAGAACCTTGCGGCCTGTGAGGCTATTCCTTCTAAAACCCTCCCAGATTTGATGGTTGAACAGCTTGGCGTCACTATCTACGCTGCCACCAGACCAAGCCCAACAGAGTCTTTTTCTACCTGAAAATTATTCATTTCATCTTAAGCCAGTAATAGTCAAACCAGTGATGGTAGGAATCGAGATCGTCTTGCTAAAGTTACTTAAACTTGTTCTGCTTATAGAGATCTCACATTCATTCTATCTGAGAGATCCATTACCTTCCTCAGGTCTCTCTACGGCATCAAAGGATAATTTTACACTCAGATTCTTAAAAACTTATTTGATAAAATTATGCGGTTCTATTAATTCTCATAATAATTAAAAACAACTGACGATTGTCGGCATTAGAACATCCCACGGACTGGCATATACAATGCAGATGCTTAAAACTGATGAGTTCATTTGTGGTACGATTCAATCGTCTTTGATACACCTATTAACAGTACCTCTGCAACGCGTTTGTGGTTTTCCAAGGGTTCTCATCGGTTTGCCTTTCCACCGGGTAAAAAAAGATCTCAGCCCAGGCATAATGTACAGCAAAGCGCTCAGGTAATGTTCCCGATACACAAACTTTACCCACATCATACGAACATTTTATAAATGTCATAAACCCAAGTCGAAAACTTTACAATAACAACCTTATTGCGCACCATTATAAGAAAAGATTCGTCCCATTTGTGCGTGTACCTCGAACGATCTTCATCTTCATTACATCACCTATCAACGAGATCTTAATTTTGCCTAAACCCATCCCAAGAGTTCCGCCAGCAGCTCAACATATTACTTTCTATTGAAATAAAAATGTCATGCCACCTGTTTTGCCGTATCCGTTCGCGCCCAAATCGATAGGACCGGGCGGGACACTTAATTCGATCCTCTCCCTCTCTCTCTCTTCCACTGGCATAATTTTCCAATTAACCAAAGAGCTTCCCCCCTTTACGACAGCGACATGTTGGGATAAAAGAAAACGTACCGTTGAGAACGGTTTGAGGCTGGTGGATTCGTTGTGGATTCTTGCCATTTTCTTTTTTTCGTTGTTGGCAAATCTCTATCTTTATTCCCACATACACGTACGTCCTTCTCGCCCTAAAAGATATCAATTTCACCTCGTGCAGGCGGGTAAAAGGGGGGGCAAAGTGGAGTGATTTTAAGAGGTTTATTTAATTATTTCGATTTCGGACACTTTATCTCGAGGACAAAACTGAAACCGAAGCCCGGCCTCGACTAGACTCGACCTCAGACCGGCAGTCACCAAGTTTGACTTGGGGTTTGATTTTGTTGGGCAAGTGCTGATGAAGGAGAGAAAAAGGGGAAGAGGGATAGTGTAAGGAGAGGCTGATGTTTGGAATCCCTTTTTCGTTACCTTTTTTTCACTTCTTGTAGCTCTTTCTCGTAAGGCTTTTTGTGCTTTGTTTTAAATGAAATTATCCATCGGATTGTTTTTTCCCCCTCGTGTTTTTCTCTTTACTTAACAAAAGCAAAAGTTGCAGAAATGGGTAAAAATTGGAAAAGTGAAGAAACGGATACACCGAATTAGACCAAACACAAAAAAAAACGAAAGGAAAACTCCGATTCCCACTGTTTACGCGTAAGCTGTCCGAATTCGTACCAAGGAAAGCCCATGAATTTCAACTTTTCTAACCGGGCAACACACTCCAATGACCCTTCGGGAACTTCTTTTTTTGTAGATACTGTCGCTACACTTGCAAAAAAAAGGACAATGTATATAAAACACACACTCCTTGGTAAGGAGAAAACCGGGGAACTGGATTGAGTGTATTGATTTTCTACCAAACACAGTTTCATCCGCCTTTCGAGCATTATAAAAGCTGAATCTGCACCAGCAAACAAAACAGTAGTAAAACAAACAAAACAAATATCGGCAAAAGAAAAGGATAAACAAAAGCAAAACGAAAACTAAAAAAACCAGCAACATCATCTCTAATCTCTAATGAAACGCAATTTTCCTCCTCCTAGCAGCTTTTTTCCGGAGAAGGGACCGCGCGCGCGCTCGCCTAAAATGCGTCACACACCATAATGTCCAAGGAACCCGAAACGTGGAACCTGTAGCGTCCGTTTCGGCAAAACAAATACGGGAGGAAAAAAGACACAGATTTTCCCCTAGATTTTCACCGCCCGCGAACCTTTCGATAAATTTACAATATTTATTCCGCTCAGCTTCGGCACCGTTCCGATTCGTTCGCGCGAGGGTCGTGTTGAAAAGTTGAAGCTCACTTGCTTCATTGCAGTGTGGCAGGGTGAAGCTGAACGCAAAAGAAAACCAACAACCTTACGGATTGGGTGACGATGGATTTGGACGACGCGGGGATCAAGGCCGTTTGCCGTAGGTAGGCCACGCCAGTATGCTTTAGTCGGTGGATCTTCCTTCCGTTCCTTACGAAAAAGAACATTCGATTTCCACTCCATGCACGTACTTACATCCCTTTTCCCATTCCTTCGAGATGTTGCTTTCTTTATGTTGGGGTCACTTGCCTCCTGTAACTTTCTGTCTTTTCGGAGCAAACGGATACACGAGTCCGGCTGGACTTTGCCCAGTAGCTATAGGGGGACACTACCAATTCTTGGCCAGAACCTTTAGCTGGCGTGTGAGAGAAGGATCGTGACAGTTGGAACATTATCGAAAGCCTACCAATCCTCCGAGACACGCCGGGCAAGTCGGGCTAGAATGGAAGAGCACTAACGAAAAACCACCCCGTCGTGAACCGTAAAATTATTATTATGTGAAAAAGGTCATCCAACCCCAACAAACACGCACACGCACCCGCAAACAAAAAAAAACAAATGGGATGCCGAAAGCGGACGATAATATCAATTCGTTTCGAATTTTGTTACCACTGGACGTTTTGTTCCGTTTGGAGGATTCGCGGAAAAGCGACCATCCTCACCATTAGAGGATGATATTGGACAGGTTTCTTTATCTTTTCGGTGGACATGTGCAGTTGTACTTTATGTGGCAGTCGACAGATTTTCTTCCACACCGAAATCTTTGCAGCCTGTTGGAGGTTTTTTTTTTTTTTTTGTTGGGCCACTCTCTCTCCAGTGTACAGGTCTACCTTTTCCCAGGCCGTACCGATGGTTTGCGGTGGTTTGCGTAAATTTACGACACCGTAATTGAAAACTCCGGATTTCACAACCCAACCTCTAGGTCCTCTACATGGTGGTGGGTTTTGGAATCGAGACCGAAACGTATAAAACTGTCAAAGCCAGAAATATCGTAGCAATCTTCAAGGAAATGTGGCACGGCTTTTCCCACGCCACCCCTTTTCACCTTGTCACAGGACGGGGTGGCAAAAGTAGGTAATTAAATAATTATTTATGCATCTTGCCTTATAGGAAGCACCTGCGTAAGCGACATTCAAACACGCCGTAGCTTTTCCATCGACGGGCCCGGACAGGGCCCGTTGCGCAAAAAGATTGCTACCAACGACCATCGTCGTCATCATCGTCACCAGACCACCACCCAGAAAAAGGAAATAATTATGCAAACAACTGTTTTTAATTAAACTTTGCAATAAAACCGAAAACCAGCGGCGGCAACAGACATTCTAAACCTGCCTTTGCCGTTTTGCGCGACCATTTTCTTCGTTGGGCCCCCGGCCAACATCTTTCTCCTGGCAGGGAGAAACTCCATGTGAGCGTATGGTAATAACTTCTACCCCCAAAATGAAGGTACGGCTTTGGAAAGTTTTCCAATCGTAACCATCATCGTCATCAGCATTGGGAATCATGCGAGTGAGGACATTCCTGTGCCACCAACACAAAAAAAAAACACACACACTGAACTGAAAGGAACGAAAGGAACGATTTGACTTCTAAATTGATATTAAAACACTGTACACGATTACCGTTGCGTGCGTGCGTGCGTGCGTACGAAATTTGGTTCACACGTACACTGATTTCCCTTCGTTTTTTTTGGGTTTCTACTTGTGTAAAAAGGGGTTTAAAATCCGAATGTCCCTGGATAGTGTCTCTGGTCAATCATCTTACTTTTGCCGTATACTCTAACCACCGACACACGCATTACCGACAAGTGCGACAAACCGTCCTTCTGCTCCGGACGTAATCATACAAATGGATTTCGGTTGAAAGTTTTCGGTGAATATTTCCGTACCGCGTACAGTGGCCGTAAAGTGTGGGAGTGGGTACTCCTGGGAGTTTGTCCGGGTCATCGATTTCAATCTTTTATGGCACATGTTTAGTAAGTGAAATTATGGTTCAGATGATTATAGCGGTGAGACTAGCGATAGATACATTTATTTAATTTTAAATGTATCAATGATTGTATTTGAGTTTCGATCATTCGTAGTGAGAAAGCTTCATTTGTGAAGAAAGATTCTTTGAGCTAGTAGTGGCCTAGTAGTGTTGTTTGAAAGAACCCCGTATCTTCTTGTGACTAAGCCTATTCGTCATCTATTTTAAATCTGTTTTGTTGAAAGAGTTCGTGCTACTCGTTACTTAGAACTAGAACTTCATGCTGCTTTATCCCAAGCATTTGTCGCTGATGTATACTGGAAAATTTGATTCTAATCCATTCCAATGATAATACAGTTTTGTTACTCTAAATTGACTGTAAATCACTTTATACAGCAGAGTTACTCTTCGAATTGATACAACAGGGAATCAAGAATTCCTCAGTCTTCATGGATTGATTATTTTCTCTTGTTATTTTTTCATCTCCTTCTTCTTCTTCTTTTTCTTCTTTGGCACTACAAACTCTAGAGGTCTCAGTCTACTATTTTTGGCTTTTTTTGAAGAACTTTTACACGTAGTAATACCATCAGTAATACCAGCTTACAGGCAGGCGATACGGATAAGGTTCGCTAGTCGGTCCTGTCGCGAGTTATAAATACACTAAGCAGAGCTATAGATACTCTCGGAAGCTTTACATATGATATAATACAGCCAACAAGAAATACCACATTAAGACACCTCAGGACCACTAGACTCCAATGACCTATGCTACCGACATTTTCGTGAAGAAGATCTGTCTTTGATGGTCAGCAAGATATCTGGATGTGAACGATCGGATATGCTCATGCTGTCACAGAAGCTTGTGATCTGATAAATCGGTATCACCAATCCGAGCAACACAGCTAGCTCGTTGGTTACATCAAGTCAAGATGTTGTAGATCGGATAATGCGGTGCTTTGACTATCTTGAAAGTGAAGTGTGAAGTAAATTAAAGTGTTCAACATTAAGCAGCTAGAAAGCAACACCAAACCCAATGAACTGAGTTTGTTAATAAATGTATGAAATTGCATATAATATCACTATCGTATTCGTTCAGGGGTTTTTTTTCGAATAGTAGTTCTTTGAAAAGCTAGTTCAAATTAATCTTAAATCGTTCTATCGTTCCTAGCAACAAACCATACAGCCTCTCGAAGCGTATTAATTCCAACACCAACCTCTCACATATCAACTTTCATTTCGATTGCAGTTTGTCATGACTCTAATCCCATCGAACTGATCTCGGTCCCGAAGTGCTTTCCACTCCCAGTGGAGTGATTGCGGTTTTGCCAGTGAACATGAATTCAATTAGAACGATCCGGAATCACCAAACGGAACATTTCGAACGAAGTAATCGATTGCCACTGTCACAGCCCACACTCTCAACATACCAGACATCAACATTCTTTCCAGTGAGTGAGTGTTTGTGTCTGCATTGTTATGCACATTTTTTTTTGTCCAATTCCTCTCATAATCGCTAAGCCTAAACCACTCACAGGAGCATTAGCGTACACCACACTCACACACACACACACACACACGATCGGAGTAACTGATGCACCCGATGAACTTGTTTGCGGTCAGCCTACCCCGGGACAAGTTTCCTTCCCACATCCACAGCATCCCAGCAAATGTGTCAACTCGTCGCTAACATGGCCCCATAGTTTCATGCTCCGCGGGAAATGGGGCGGGAACAACAACGAAAAATTCGCCGTGCGGTCAACTCTGGTAGTGAACGGCAAAAGGGGGGATGTAGGATGGACCAGGTGCTGGCACACATTCAACACATCCTGTTGTGCGCCGAAAACAAGGCCACACAAACTTCCGGTACGGCGCAAAGGACACACGAACTAATTTTCGGACACCGGACGCCAACGCGACTCCCGACCGTACCGGGAAGAGAAATGGTTCCAGTTGCTATGAATTAATGAATAAAATAATTCATTAAACAGTTTGCACCAACCCAAACCATCCGGCCTGTCGGCCGTAAAAGCGCGCGCGCGCGCTCTCTCTCTCTCTCGCTCCTGTGCTGTGGCGAACACTTTCGGCCTGTGAAAGTACCTGACCGGGCCGTACCTGAGCATCTCCCGAGTGGCACCCGTGGCAAGGTGGAGTTGTGGCCAGTTACCGCAATTTGCTCTAGAACGGTCGGCTACCAACGAACACTGCGAAGGAAAGGGGAACGACACGATGACGCTTCCGCTGACCGACGACCCTCATCCGCCCAGCCACTGCGCCAGATCGGCGATAATGAATCAATGACGCCCAAGCTCAAATAGCACTAATTCAAAACCCGAAAACCATTCCACACGCAACCCGTGTCACGGGCGGGCGCCTATCCGACCCCATGTTTCATTTTGCACTTTCGCGAATGTTGTTGTGGCCGGCATGACATCCATCTATTCTCGCCTCGCTTGCCCACCGCCAGAGCTAACTGCTCACCTGCTGCTGCTTCTGTAACGTGGAAAAGCTCACCCACAGCCCGAAACTTGAGCCGTTATTTAAATGGTCCATCATTAGCTGCAACTGCTTTAATTAGAAATTAAACTATTCATCCACCAGCATCCGTGCGCCATTTGGATGGATCTTGCTGGCACAGCGCTCATTTATTTACCATAGTGTGCTTATTTTTTTCTTCTTCTCCTTGCCGAAAACACGCGGGACTGTGTGTGACCAATGAGCTTTTCTGTAGGGCGAGGAACCGTTTCCGTTCTGCTGCACTATGAGCCAAAGGTGGTTGGTTATACAAATCTCAGGATCGTTTAGGAAATCTACAAAGTTTGCGAAGAAAATCTATGTCTTATGACGGTCTTATATTCAATCTCCGAAATCTTATTTGAACTTCATTGATAAACTGATGCCTGTATCATGTGTGTATCAACCCACAGTTTTCAGAACCTGAAAATATTTAAGAAGCCGCAATTTCTTCAAGATTCTTTTGTAAAAAAATCAATTTAAGTTATTCTCAGTTCCAGTTAGTACTTAATTTTCAGAATAAAATGAAAATTACAATGAATGGAGACGCCCAGTACTTTGCTCGAAACAAGTAATAATTATTGTTTGTTTTTATACATTCCTCAGTTTCTCAAACCTACCCCTGAAATACAATCTATACATTTAAATCCCATAGTGAGCACTCGGTAGCACTCGGTTGATGGCAGTAAATTCTGAAATACCGTGCATTTACCGTGCAAAATGTGGCCCCCGTTCAATTAGGCAAGGTTAGATTCTGTCGCGGATGATGAAGCGAACCGGAGGAAAAATTTCAACCCACCGGGCACAGTACTCTGTGCAGTAAAGACATTTTTTTCGCTCCCCTTTCCATGCGTGAGCTGCTTCTTCGGCTGCTAAGTATCGTGCTGGCACCATAGAAACGACGACCACGACGACGACGAATGACGCCCCGGTAATGGATGGCCATTTCATCGCTACGATTGCTGCACAAATGCAGTCCCCGAAATCCTCTACCTCGAAATGGTGGTCGTAATGGACGGTGGCAGCATCTAACATGCTGCCAACGCGCGCTGAGTAAGTAGTAGTTTCACTGGTAGCAAGGCAGCACAAGCAGTAGGCGGACGAGACAGAAATCATATCCATTTATCAAGCACAATTTGCAAGTTTAATGAGTTGAAATTATTCTCTTCCCCATTCTGGCCACAGGGATCCTGTGCCCGGACGGTGCGAGCCCGTTCACCGTTGAAGTTTCACATTCGTCTCGCGCCGGTGGACAGTCGGAACGGGAAAACACTGGGGAAATGAGGGGGAAGTTAGGCAGGACACATGAGCGAAATAGAGTTAGGATCAGTTTTCTCGGCCCCTAATCCTTTGGCCATTTCCCCACGAAAGCCAGCCACTGCAAGACTCGGGTAACGGTGAAGCTGCAAAAGCGCTGGTAAAACCGAACTTAGTTCCTTCTTACCTGGCACAGCTACGGTTCACCCAGTACGTACAAGATTTAATTTATAGTTTTCTCCAGTTTTCAGTTCTTCGGATGCGACAGACAGAAAGAGCGAGAGACCAAGAATTATGTTGAGTGAGGATAGAAAAGGGATAAGAAGGAACCCAGCGAGCCGGTCGGTCTGTCTTTCGAGGATCAAAAGATGGTCCGAAGAATAGGACGTACTGCGTGTGTGTGTTTCCCAGGTGTCTGACTGGGGCCGTCTTTGATGAAAGTGTGTTCTCCGGCTTGAACCGAACGGTACAGATAGATCCTTTGCAAACGCAAACGCTTTTCCTGCTGCTGGTTGTTAATGGGCAACCAGTGAAGTGATGCGGACCGACCACTGTTCAACCGAGGAGGACACTCTTCGGCAGCAAGTTTTGGAGCGAAACAAACGAGAACAAAGAAGTTTACGGGTCAAACACGAAATTATCTCACTCTGATTCGCTTCTCTGTCTGCCAAGGCTGGTGGACTGATTTACCGACCCCTGGCGGTGCCGGATGTCACCGGGAAAAGACTTCATCTTCGTCGTCGTCGACGTCTCCTGCGACTGTGTGTTCCGATAATCCGTCAAGACGGTGAGGCCTGGGAAAGCGAGAACTCAACCTGTGACCTTCCCTTTCGTCGCCGCACAGTCTTCAGCATCGGGCCCGTGTTGATTGTGCAGCGAGTGGAAAATGATAACGATGAAAAGGAAACGACGATTCGCCGCCCGCTACTGGCAACTGGATGGGATAGGGTCCTGATGGATCATCAACATCGTAACGCGTTTGTTGGTCGGGCACCGGGTCGGAACGGTTATGGCACGTTTCTGCCGGCATCCGGTTTCTTCGGCAGCCCCAAAACAGCAACATGCAATCACGAGGGGCGGAAACGGTGGCGGAACGAGATCGGCCCGGGGGTCAGACAAACCAGACCCAGATCGTTCGAGTGCAGTGTTATTCGACCGACAGCAACGACTGCTATCATCATGCATCGGTGATAATTTAAGGACGAAAGCGTTGCCCGATGCGTCCCGTACGGTGGTGGAGCTTAGGAGCGACCGGCAAAAAGAGGTACAAGGGGTTGCATATTGCGAAATGAGGTCTTTGCTGGATTCGGATTTACGATGGGGATTGAAGTGTACAGCAGCAGAGACATCTTGTTTGGTGTGCATTTCTTCTCCTTCTTTTTTGCTGGCTCTTCGCTCAACGGCACCTGCCATAGGCGAGATGCTCTTGAAGTACATTGACAGGGACGTCAGGACCGTCCAATTGCCCACCATGGAAGGAATGCAGTAGCAATGTCCTCCGGTACACTCAAACTCCAATTCCACTCCGGAAAAACGCCTAAAAACCAGTACCAACCGACGGTAAAACCGAGTGGACTTTTGACACCAACAGCAAGAAGATAGATAGCGTAGAATCTTCTACAATTTCCAATCAATTCGATACAAAACGATATTGCCTGTGGACTGTCTTCTGGATGCGTGTATTGATTTTTGAGGAACGAATTCAAACCATTTGTCTTTAAAGTTACGCTTTACAATTGTGTTTTTCTGACCCAACCTTTGATGACCGTTTCGGGTTCGTAAACTTGTAATCTTCTATCAAATCTTTCAAACATCAACCACACATATACAGACTACATTTTCTCATTTCATACACTTTATAAAACGTGTTTATTCATTACAAGAAACTTTGACTTCCCAGTAAAACTTCTGCCCGGTGTAGCATCAACTGCATTACATTTGGAATCTGATTCCGAAAACAGAAACTAGCCCCGTTTTTCATGCAATATGCAGCACCGGGAAGTGAAGCAAACAAAACAAAAAATACACACTTGACTTGCGACTCACGTTGCAACTCTATCGCTTAAGTAGCGAAAACGGATTTAAGTGCGGTAAAGTTTAAATACGCTTACGAAGAAAGTGTAAGGTAACACTACCGCACATCTTGCACTTAAACCGTGCAGCGAAACTTTTCTGCCCAGCTTCATTCGATGTATCTGCTGCTGTTATCTGCAGGCGCAAAGCAGCTAAACCGACAGTACGGCGAAGGCGCACAGTTTTGCACAACAAGCACTGGACGAACGATTCCCCTGTCCAGTGTGTGTGTGTATGTGGTTTTGCGGTTTGCTTGAGATCAGACACACGCTACACGGGAAGAATTTTCCGTTCAAAGCTCCAACTTAAGGAAAATCCCTTAAAAGCAACCACTGAAGCTGATCAAAGCAAATGTGTATGTGTGTGTTTATGTTCTAGCGGGCAATTGTGGGACAAATAGCGATTGAGCTGTTACATGGTAGAAAAGAAAGAAGAGAGGGGGGGTAAAAAAACATAAAAACCTCATATCACAACGAAACAGCAAATTGTTCCAACGAACCGATCAACCACGGTTGGTCCTAAAATGCCCCCACCCGAGCCGCTTTATGTCAGCAGCCACCAACGACGGGCAGCATTTATTACTCGAATATGATTTATTGGATTAAAAAGAAATAAATTATAAAATAGAATTCGATTTGATGCTCGGATTGTGGGCGCCCGGGGAGCTTCGTGCTTGTATGCGATTCGTCTCGCTAGAACCCACACGTTGCTCACAGTGATTGCCGTTATAGTGTGGCTGACCGATAATCCTTAACCGCTGCCCAAATAACCAAAAGCGTTATTAAATCCGTATCATTTCAAAATTATCTGCTCCCGTTGCATATACATTTAAACGAATTCATTGAATCAAAGCAAGTTTTTTACATGTTGCATTTTGATTTATGATACGTTAATCTCTAGCCTCACTAGTGTCCCTGTTAGTTGTTTTTTTTCTCTCTCTCTCTCTCTCTCTCTCTCTCTCTCTCTCTGCGGGGTAACATTTGAATGCAACAAGTGTAGCATCACACCGCTGGGTGGAAAAAGTGTCCCTTTTTGTGTGTAGGTGAATCATACAGTATTTCTATCATTTTCTTTTTTGAGCTTGAGAGATTGAGCTTAAGCTAGGCGAGAAGGCAAACTCAACGAGTGGATAAAAAAAAACGTTCCGATTTGAACGGCTCCCGGACGGATTTTTTTTTTTTGCACCACCAACTCCGAAACGGTCGAACCGCAACAGGGTCAACAGCAAATCGATATCGCACAAGCTTCCACCAGCACGCAGGAATTGGAAAATATTATTACGTGCATGTGCGCGCCCATTGCATTTCGCACCGTAACATGACTTTTATGATGTTTTGAAAAATTGCAGGCTTCCCCAAAAAGCTCTCTGTCAGGCGCGGTCCTTTGCTGTTTCAGCCTTTCTGGGTGCTACATTCTGCCGGGATTTGATAGTAATTCGTTCGCATAGGTAGCGTTTTCGTTTTGTTTTCCCACCCGATTCACCGCTTTTATTTTCCAGCATATTTCGGATATTAGAATATTTTTAATTCGATTGGCCCGATCCCGCTGCAACGGTGCACAACAAATCGGGAAGGATAGTTGATGTTGTTTTTTGTTTTTGTTCAATTTCTAGCAATTCTTCAGGTGTTCAGCATTTATAGCTACTGGAACCGAACGGTGAACGGAATATGCTAAAAAAACAAAAGAAAAAAGTGAAAATAAAATTTAGACAATATTCCTCGCGAAGAAAAAAATTTAACCACCGTTGTGGATTTATATTTGCTTAAAATTCTACACATTCACCCATTCCCAGGATCCATTTGGTTCTGTCGTTTATTTGTAATCTAAAATTAAGTTACGTGCCATTTCGGGACACTGACTGAATGCTACCGAATAGGGTGACACGTTCGACACTATCCCGCCAGACTGAACCACAGGCCACCCAATAATGGTTACGGAATAATCAAAACCACGAACACCTTCCCTGGTTAGCTCCCATTCGCTGCGTCTGGTCTAAGCAATAGTATTTTTTACAGTATAATAATAATAGTAGAGTGTATATGTATACATGTATAAATATACGTATATAAAATCCTTCTCCGCTTTGACACGGACAGGAGAGAAAAGCTAGCTTCTACATTGCTTCTAGTCGCGCTTATTGCTCGTTACGGAAACGTTTCAGCTCCTGCATGATGTTTTGCAGCAACGGAGCCGTTGACAGTTCCGTCGATTGAAGAACACTTTGTGGTGCGGTAATACGCGTCACTTCCATTGCACCGACCGGTCCCGACGGGGTGTGGAACGGTCCGGCACTCATCGGTCGTACCATTGGTGAGTGAGTGCCACTGCTCCAAGCACCACCACCACCACGCATTCCACCAGGTGTTGGAGAGGATGGATGTCCTAACCCATGGGTGGCGTCTGTATGCTTACGGACCGGGGCGGCCGTTACAGGGCGTATGGTGGCCGACGAAGAGCGGGATGTTTCTCTGTGGATAGGAAAACAGTAAAAAGCAGGTGCGAGTGTTGAGTAAAACAAAACTACATTAAGACACAACTGCATGAGCGAACTTCGGTCCCGTTACCGAATCTACCTTACAACGACAGCTGATTTTCCACGGTTTTCCACCGGTCGGATAACACCGGGCAGTGGGATCGAGTTTTTCTGTTCTTCCTCCCGTTCGGGACCGTCGGTGTACAGCTGGATCGCACCCTCGAGAAGACCCTCGAACCGATTCCTCGTCACCACGGGATCACGCATTGGACTGGCTATCTCTGGAAGATCGTAGTCAGTAAAGCGTTTTGCATTATACTCGCCGTTCACAGCAAACCAACCCTACCATCCATTTCCTTCTTGTGCATCTGCCATACGATCGGTCCCACCACGCCCGGATCAGCGCCATCGCTCTGAGTTCTTGCCAGGTGAACCTCCGTGTCCGTATTGTACTGACTAGTGGCGGCCGTATCGGGCCCTGTAGACTTCATACCCTCCATGTACGCATCCGACTGATCTAGGTGGGTCATGGTGACCGGTTCCAGCACGCGGCTCAACGGTTCCGGCACAAAGCATCTGAAAACAGAGGGAACAGAGCATTGTTAGAATCACCCGCTATCTTGCTCTCCACAGGCTAGGATCTCACTGGCTCACCTTGGGAAACTCTTCACCGAAGCCATGCTCAGGTACGATCCAATGCTACCGGAATCCACCGACACGCCACCACCGCCCCCGCCGCACTGCTCCAGTACGCGGATCTTGTCCCGATTCAGTGCTTCCACCGGTAGCCCATGGCCATGGTCGCCATACCCTACCAGCGGCTTACGCTTCAGATAGTGCTTCAGGATCACGTCCGTGTTGAAGGTTTCGCTGTGCCCGTACGGACCCGGCACCAACCTTGGCTCGCGATCATCGTACGACCGATCGCTCGGACTAGCGCTGCTGGCGGTGGTCGTCGTCAGTGGACTTCTGGGCGGTCCTACCGGTCCTATCGCTCCGCCACCCTCGAACGATCCGACCCGATTCTCGCCCAAATACTTCCGGCGCCGTTTGTTTTCCTTTTTCGGCTTCTGGACCGAAGCGTACACGTTCTCCTGCCCACCGTGCACGGTGAGCAGCGATTGCAGGTGGAACTGTTTCTGTAGCTTGTTGCTCAGATTGACCGACTTCTCGTCCAGTAGCTCGTGTTGCTGCTGCTGCGAATGATGCTGATGATGATGATGGTGATGGTGTTGATGGTGTTTCTGCTTACGCTTCGGATAGTACACGGACGAGTCGGACGAATAGCTCGAGGACGAGGAGGTTGGCCGCGTCATCGGTGGCAGTGGGAAATGGATCGTTGGGGAGGGTTTCTGTGCAATCAGGCTCACACTGGCCGAAGGATCTCGGGTGTAAGGTGACGGGTGTCTGCTGCTACCACTCTCACCCGTTTTCAGCGCATTAAGCTCTTCGCTTATCGTGCCCGGCATTACAAGGGCTTGCGTTGACTCCAACCTACAAAAAGGGCGAAACACGAATATAGAAATTTAACATCCGAGCACGAAAAATCTAATCCCACAGTAACAGTGCCAACACTCACTTCTTCATCTCGCCGATGTGCTTCCGTTTGCCGCGTGCCAACAGAAACAGTCCCACGCACAGCACCGCTAGCAGCAGGGCCGCAACGCACGACACCACAAACAGGCTTGGGTTCTGGCCGATCAACGCTATCACGTTACCGCTACCGTTCTGTGTCGACGGAATCAACGGCGTTGCCTGCGGTTCCTTCAGATACGCTGGTGGGAGGCAAAAGAAAAAAGATGGAAAACGAGACACAAAGTTCAGCGCACCGCTTCATCTCGACTCGACCGGGAAAAACCACGACAAACGAGTTCAAGTTCTGCGGTTTTCCGACAGCGACAGGACCTCTTTTAGGCGTTTTAGAGGGGTTTTTCGGGTTATTAGCGTGGCCAGTTCCGAAACCAGTGGTTTCCAGGCCGAACTACGCAATACGTACGGTCAGCTTTGAGGTAAACCATCGCTTCCAGCACGTGCTCCATCTCGTCCTGCGACATCAGCTTCATGTCTTCGGCGGCCGTTGTTGCCAGTACCGGTAAGCCTCCGACAAACACGGAGTAGATTATTTCGGTTTGATTCAGCGTGTGACTGGGGAGTTCAAAAAAAGAGAAAATAACGCCCAATAAACGTTACTTCGGCTGGGAAACCGGTGTTCCGTGAAGTTTGTACCGTAGAGACCACAATTCAAAGTTCGGTCATTTTAATACCCTTGACTTCTAACCAAGTAACTTGCTCGCTGGCGAAAATGAGCTCGATCCTGCTACTCCTGCTAAGTACATTGATAAGTTTGATGTGTATAACAATTGCAAAATGGTCTAATTAATAATAATTACTCAATATTTCAACTGGAGCAATAATATAACGAACCATTCCGTTGCTTTGCATCGAACCGAAGCACAGTGCCGGAGAAAAAACACTCCAGCAACCCAACGACATTGAGACGACACAAAAACAAAACCCTCCAAACGAGGATCAAAAGCATATTTTTCGGTTCTTTCCTGCCCTTGCCGAGTGTCTACCGAGTGGACACTCTAGCTGATTCCTATTAGCGCCGTTGCGCTGCCTCTGCATCTACATCGGCTCCCACTCCGAAGAACCACAAGTACGCACTTACTTCGTCGTGTCCGCTGCCGCCGATGCGCCGCCCCGATTGCTCTTCGACCGATTGTTTGCCCGACCATCGCCATCATCCATTGACAATCGATCCTCCTCCCGCAAGTGGGTGGTATTGTGTATCAGGATCCGCACCTTCCGCCGACCGGTCGAGTATGCATCCTTGTCGTGATTGCGCCTAACCATCGTCCGGTCGGGGCCCGGGACTCCATCGAGACCGGCACCGTGCAGCGTACTGGAACGATTACCCACACACAAACACAAACTACAATGCTGCACATGTACACATGAAAGAGCAACGGAAGCCATTTGTTCAAATATCGAGCAAATCGTTCGAGAGGATGCGCTCCAAGTAGGTTAGGTTAGGTTTGAGTGCGACTTTTTTTTTTCTTTTAGTCTCCCCGCTTTGTTTTGCACTCGGTAAGCCATTCGTTTGAAATGGAGGCCTTGTTTTGAATTTTTCGACGTCTAAAAGCCAGAACGTCACCGGCGACAATCACGGCGGAATGGCAATGGGACAGGGGAAGAAAAAAACAACAAAAGAAAACAGGACATATGGCGAACAATAGGCACCGGGAAGCTAAACACAAGTACTTGGAATTTCTGGAACTGGGGACCGTTTGGATGATTGGGGTTCGCGCAGTGCTCAACCTGCAAACATACCGTAACTGTTCTTCGGAATCTTCACCAGTCCCGCTTCCACTACCACTGCCACCACCACCACCACCATCTGCACCGCCGCCGCTTCCCTCCTGTTCCTGTGGGTTGTGTCCTCCGATGATTTCCACTACCGGCGGTACCGGTAGCACGTCACTACTGCTGCCCGTCTGCTCTAACTGCACCAATCGGACCACATCGGCCGTGTCTCTTTTGTGAAGCGCTTTCCGTCCCCGACGTTTCCGCCGTTGCTCGTACGCAATGACGTTTCCATTCAGTAGCACCCCGGGCATGCCTGGGTGGGGGTGTGCACCACCGGAAGATAGCTCAGGTTTCTGTCCAGCCTTTTGTTGTTGCGCTGCTAAGCCTTCTTCGCCGTTCCGAGGATATCCGTCCGTCGTCGGCACACGGCGCCGGGACCGGTGCACCGGTCGTTCGGATTCGCCCATCGACTGTTGCTCGAGTGTATTGTTGTTGTGCTGGTGCTGGTTGTTGGTGCTTCCGTTGATGCCGAGATGTAATGCCTGTTGCCTGTTGTTACGGGAGGAAATCTGCGTCAGTGATCTTGTTCTCCCGGCGGGCAAACAGAATGAACTCTGTCTTTTCCAGTGGCAATCTTACCTAGCGAATGCAACCCGATACAGCTTTGCCAGTTTGCCCTCCAGTGCCGGATAGTCCTGCCGTCCGTACAGCCCACCGATCACCGTCATCAGCCAGAAGCGTCGGTCCGTGGGCGTAACGTTATCGACGGTGTGGCCATAGTCGTCCTCATCCACCGGCAACCGGTCCGTGTCGTCCTCTCCCCGACCGCCCGGTACGGACGGACAGTCGAAGATGCACAGATCATCGTACCCGTTCGGGCCACCGTTGCGATCAATATACACGGTGGCCACAACCGTGGCCGTCTTGATGATGGCATCCTCGCTGATTGGGAACCGTTCGAAGGGATTCAATACCGAGCTGGGCCCATCGCCGGACCCGGTCCAGAAGAAGTCCCGGATGTCCTGATCCGTCGCCTGCAGATAGTTGCCGATGATGTAGCCATCTAGCGGACGGACGAAAACGTTCAATTAACCAATGTTTAATGTGATTAGTGAATTTCGGCTACTTCAGGTTCTGTTCGCTGTTCCTTGACTATTACAAGGAACGCATCGAAAACACGTTGTTTTGGCTACCAAACACTACCAGCAAAACAAACTCATAAAATTCCCATCTACATCCCGTTTTTCCTTCACCCTCGGACATCCCACGGGACAACGTGGAGCACATCACGTCAAATCGCTCTCGAGAGCACACTCACAGTAAAACGTGCGCATGATTTATTGCGCCCGAACAATTGGAAATCGAATCAAAACAATAATAATGCATAAAGACAAGAACAACAGTTTTGCAGCGGCAACTCGGGAAAGATTTATGCGATTGTGCGTAGTCTTAGACGTTGGGTTTCGACGGAGTTCCTGGTTTTCGCCCAATTTACCCACCTCAGACAAGCCGCGCATTCGAGCAACTAGAGCATCCCCTGTCCCTTCGACTAAATGGCAGGCCTTCAGCCGGCAGGAAACATATTGCTTACAACAGCAGTACCAAAGTACAATCATCACAGGAGAAACAAGTCAGGCGCGGCCGGTAGTGAATGAAGTCGATGGGAAAGTTTTCCCTGCTTATTCGTAGTCAAAAGAAAAAAAACACCACCCCATACTTCCCGGGAATCGCTGAACCAGCGGGAAAAACTTCAACCCGATTGCTGCCCGTGGTTGAGAGCGCGTAGGGATTTTCTGATCCACATCCGGACACGCCAGCTGCTTCACCGTCTTCGCAGTCGCCGTCTATGTCGGGTACTTTCGCCGGAAATTGAACGTACGGGAAATCGGGGCCGTATGATAGCTGGGTTACACCGCGGGAAACCTAAAAGTTTACCGTACGCGCAAGCAACTTATGAGAAATTGCTTCGGGTTTTGGAGCGTCCTCCCTTCTCCGGCCGTTCGGTTTTGGGGCAAACTGTTGTTGTGAAACTTGCAGCTGTAGGCCCCCCGCTAGATGGTGGGCCGACACGCACACGGTAGTAGTATCAATTTACTTCCGCATTTACACGGTTATCGATTCAACAAACAACATAACCCGATCGACGGACGGACGCACAATACTGCGTTCGACAGTCGAACGTAACAAACTGTCGGTTACTTTGGCAACGGTTGACTCATCGCGTTCCTTTCCCTTGCTTTTGGGAATGAGTACTACGGAACGGGACTTCATAATGTATCGTCTGTTTATGTTAATCGAGTTACGGACCAATAAACATAAGCAACAACTAGTTCGTACGAATCGATCGAACGATTAAGATACAAGCAATAGGGCAAGGAAGTTATCAGAAATCGTGATTACCTCAAAATAGGTTCTCATTATCAACCTCACCATAAAACACGACGAATAATGACGATCAACCATATGTAACTTTGTTACGAAGTGACTAAACATTATGTCTACGAAGTACTTTTAGCTCTTTTGAAGATGTTTTGTTTAACTTTATCACATATCCATTCTTAAGGCATTGAGTATTAGAAAAAAACTATAAGAACATAATAATTCAGAGATACCGAGCACAACTGTCTGCACACGACAGAGCTCAGGACTGACTAACCGGTTTCGAGTAAACTAAGTCAAAGGACCCAAAAATGGCAGGACACGAAGGGCCTCTTCAAGATATAAAGCTTAAAGAAAAGAATAATCCAAACGACCTGATAAATTTATTCGCAAGAATGGAGTTGTTTCTAGGGCAAATGATGATTAAATGAACGAATGTAAACAAAATTCTTTTGTAATAAAAGAACACAATATATGACACGTTTTGTTATCGATTACTGAACCACGTTTGGAACAATTTATCTTACCCATACAAATGTGTCCTATTTTCGTTCGCAGAACAAATCACACTGAATCACCAAAAAATATGCCACTCACTCGCATTCACCACATTCACCAAGGAAAGCGAACGTCTTTCTTACAAACATGTTCCTCGAACACTCAAACCTCCCAAATCCTCCCAAAAAACAAGCCCCGAAAGGCGGATATTTTAGTGCCTACCGAATGTGGTGAAGTTTATCGCGAGGAAACATTTTTGACAGTAACAAGCCGTCGATACAAATCGTAGACGCTCGGAACATAAATGCGGTCATCCCTTCCGGGGGCAATCAATCATCATGGCCGCACTACAAACACACACACACATAGGCTCTCCCTCTGGAGGAATCACAAATTTCAACCAGAAATCATGACGTTCGGTATTCGGAGGGCTTCCACCACATTTGGGTACTTTATTTCTGCGAAACAGGAATCTATCCACCTTCCCAGGACCATCCCAGGAAGTTTGCGCATAATGTTTGTGCCTTTGCGGATTCAATATCCGATTATATTTTATTCTTACCCTTGCTGGTTGGCCTAGCTCCTCTCGAATGGTCGTCATCAATCGACCGATGAAAATTCTATTGCCCATGTATTTATTTCACCCAAACACATACACACACACACGCAACATCTGCCTTTCCTTGGATCTCTTCGTCTTCGATTCCCGCGTTCCGGTTGATTGCATCCAATCCGGGGTAGATATTTCACTAGACGTGAAACACATCAGATGATGAGTTGGTGGCCATTACATCGAAAAAAGGATATACTGTACCAACAAAACCACCTCCCAGAACCTGTCAGATATTTGGCTAGCAAAATGCTAACTTCGTTTCCGCTAAATTAATAATTCCCATTCCCAGAAAATCAATCGTTCAAAGTTCAAAAGGCTTAAAGCACGAGACCTAGGGCACGAACCATGTAGAACCGGGATAGTAGAACAAAAATCGCTCCCGGACAATGTACACTTAAAATTTATCATCACCGGCTCAACGATCCCGGCCAAATCCCAGACAACGCGTGATAGATTTTCCGCAGCAACCGTTAGAGTGTACACTCGTGCGTAAATGATGATGGACTTCCCGAAGCGTAGACACACTAAGCACGCAATCTATTTCCCCACAGGACGACTCGTCCCCAACCAACGCCAACGGCAAGCAGTGGATAGTCACCGCCAGAAACAGTCCGTCATCTCAGTAATAAAACACTTATCTTGGATTAAAATCTGACGACCGATTGAATTTGCACTGTTTTCACTGTTGACTATGGGACGCAAAAACGGGGAACTGTTTTAAAGGATGCATCACGCACGAGCATCAAATTAACTTCCATCACAATTTCCATCAATCGTCTGCATCGTTGTTCGGGCAGCGTATCACACCGTACCTCCAACAAGTCCACCAGGCTCTCAGCAGCAGCTCCACCAAAAAAGCTCCGAATTTCCTATCCGGTGTCTCATAATTCTTTGCGCGCGAAAATTCAATCGCTTTCAAATATCCCCATCCCAACGCCACAGCTGCCACAGATCATCGGCAACCGGTACGTGGGAACTGAACAACAACAACAACAGCAAAAAAGCATCCGATCGATTGATCAACGGCACACGAAAGAGTCGATAAATTTAACGATGATTGTGTGCAGAAAGCTTCCACGGTTTTGTCCACGTTGGCCGCGGCAGATTGCAAAAAATGATTTTCCCCGCTTTTTTTTGCGTTCAACCAACCCGACACACACACATGCAAGTAGGCGAAAATATTTGGCACATTGCCAAAAATGAAATCCACTACGGTGCTGAGGGAAAATTCGTCCTCGAGAGATCCAATTCATCCTTGCAGGTAAGTGTGATTTAAGTGTCGCCCAATAAAATCCATCATCCCGGAGCATTCGGGTATCCTTTAGCTGCTCCCTCTCACTCTCTCCCTCCCTCTCGATCGGTGTCGCTAAATGTCAGTTCGTCAGGAAGTCCGGACGCGCACCGAAATCGATCCCGCCTAGGTGTATCGCTCGGTATCGATATCAAATCGGCATCACTCATCACCTGGTGACGTGGTGGCTCACTGTCTGACCGGTCCCGTTGACAGTATCGGTGGGCTGCTGTACGGCAGGTTCTTACGGCCAGCTGCCACCAAATCGGTGCTAGGCCGTTGTGATGAAAGGCGCGCTTTACAGGGTAAAAGATAGATCCTACGTCGTGGGCGGTTTGGTTTTTGGTCATATCGTTCCAAATGGTGCCAATGATGCTACGCGCAACGGCCATACATGCAATCCTTCGATGTGGTTACGCTTTGTGTGTGTGTGTGTGTTTATGTGCCTCACACCAAGCGGATTAATATCCGTTGCCAGGGCATCAAAATTAGATCAACGCTCGTTGAATCGAAATTTGTCAATAGACTCGACGGCAACAGTTGCCCCTATTTTCATCCTCCACAAATCCCGTTTCGCTCATTTTGTTTGGAGGATAGTCCCGTAGTGGTCACACCCAAAGCTCCAAACAGGCGGCCTAGTCAGCAAGCGGCTACAGGAAGTGACTAAAATGCCACCTTCCCTTACCGCTGGCGGGCGACTTCACAACAGCTGTTCGTACGCTGCCATGACACAGCGCACAGTCTGTGATTCACATTTCGCGTCCACGTGTACCATAAAAGCAGATCGCTTTATAATGGTTCATAATAATCGCTCGAGTGTATTTTGATCCGTGGTATGAGCAGCAGCTGCCGCACTAGCCAGTGGCTCCATGAACCGGATTCCCAATCGGGACCGGTTCGAGCAGCCGTCGAGAGCGAACCGTTTTGCGGTACCGGTGACATCAGCCGTCAAGTGCATCTGTATTCAATCATTATCCTGCAAGGTAGTGCATATTGTGCAACTAATTCACAAAGGTTTGATTCTTTTATTCACAATTTTATTCAACTAGAACGGCCTGGCCGTATTGCTAATTCGGTAGTTAACAGTGTATGAAGTTTTCATTTAATTAACAGCAGTCTTACCTGAAATTTACAATTATTTTTTGTCTAAAAGTATGTACTATATGAAATTCAACTAAGCAGTACGGCCAGGCCGTTCTAATTGAACAAAAAAAAACAACCCAAAATAAAATTCAACAACAAAACTACAGAAATCATTTGTACATTCCATCGACTGGAGGATTTTCAACCATGGGCAAAAAGGATTTTTAATGCATTTTTAGACAAAAAGGTTCTAACCCAGAAATTAGACAGGGTGGCACAGTTAGTTTTCAATAAATCTCCCAAAATGTTTTGACTATCAATCGCAACCGACAAATCCGTCAACAAAAACCTAACCATACCTGGGAATGTTACTCAATAAAAAATTCAAATTCGTGCTAATTATCATATATTTCGATGAAGGACAATTTCAAAACGGTTATTCTTGAACAATACTCCAGCAGCACAACTATTGCAGGTACGAATGGAGAAATAATTCGTTATAGGTACTATGATAACGTTCTGCTTTATATTTCTTCATACCATAAACAATCAGAACCTCATTCTTTCCACACGATAAAAAACATAAACCTAAAAACTTCACGTTTTATACTTCAAGTACGATATAGCTCCTGGATCTCCCACTCTTATCGCAAGCCTCTCGAACGTCCCGTTTGGTATGCGAACGAGAGGATTTTCAAACAAAGTTATACATCTAAAATTTTCCGGATATAAGCTCTCGTTCAAAGGAATCGATGAAATGTTATTGTACGACAAATCTATTTCCTTCAAGTTGGGTAAATTTTCGAACACCTCCAACTCAAAGCGATCAACTTGATTAAATATCAAGTAAAACAATCGAGCTTTTTGCGATATGACTTTGTGCAGGCAACGAGGGACCCGAGTAAGACTGTTACTACATAAATCAACATTGTAAACTTTAGTACCCTTCCAATCACAGAAATCTAGCACTTTAAAACGATTGTCGGAAAGTATTAAATTATCTAAGATTGGATTCATCAGTGTACCCGTAAGCGTCGCAATCTTGTTTCCTCGCAAGTTGATTTGACCCAAGTTAACAAACGATTTAAACACACTTAAATTGATCTCCCGCAGCTCGTTGTGATCCAAACGAACTATGATTAGGTTATGGTTGCATGTATCATTTGACAGAGGAACAATCTGCATAATTTTGTTCTGACCAAAGTCTAAATAATGTAGCAAAGTTAATGGACAGAAGAGATTAAAGTCTAACACTTTAATTTGAGTGGATCGTATAGTGACTTCTCTCACATTGAGCAAGTTGGTGACCGTCGGGGGAACTATACGCAATGGAGCGATTTTAATACTTAAGAGTCGAATACAGTTGTTTTGATCGAAGTTAAACCGTGAAACCGATGTCTTGTGAATTCTTAAAGCACGCGCCTTACAAGCTGCTGTAACTGATGCTGCCCTTAACATTGGCGATTCATCAATTTCCAATTCCTCAATTGAGTTAGCCATCTCACTGCAAACTCGTCCTTCAAGCGTCGATGCTTGCAAGTTGCTCAAATAAAAGCTTGTTCGTTTCGCCGGTACATACTGTAAAACGAAATATCCTTCCACGGATGGGTTCCAGAATTCTAGCTTACAATAGATAATGTTTCTGCAATCGAATTTGAAGCTCGTAACATGTCTTAGTAGAGCATCAATGAACAGAATGCTGAAATTTTAAACACCGTAAATTAATACAACTAATTGGATTAACAAGCGACGGGGCTAGACCGTGAGCGATATCGAGGATTGATGTAGCACACCGATCACTGCTCTACACTTTAAATACCTGCTCAACACGTAACAATACATCTTTCAGCCAGAAAGCAGAGCGTCAACTAAGGCAAATACTTTTGAATCCCTTCAGTCGCTCATTTATATCGCTAAACTTGTCAAATAATAAATGTCATTATCGACGAAACGTTACAAAAAGCAACACATTAACGACCAGGGATTTACCATTCGTTTAAACGAAAGAGATGAAAAAAAACACAGGACTCGAAAAGTGTCGGGATAGGGCGATGGATGCGATAATCTGTGCAATCACTTCTCTCTTATTTTCGTACCTGAAACTAGTACTCTAGAATTTTTGTAGTGATGTGAAACATAGTTTTCGGAGTACCAAGATGGACTATCACATCACATCATACGGAGCAATTAGGAGCAAAAACTATATGATTATTAATCGCGTCATTAGGCAAAACCAAATTTGGTCTGGTACTTCCAAACAACTGACACCAGCCTAACGACCTCTAAGGTCATGCCTGCTATTTCTGATGAGACTAGCAGGCAGTCCCAACGGCCCAGATGAGACTTGAACCACGGTCCTGCCGTGTGAAGACCGGCGCCGTTGTCGCAGCTTGCATTTCAATAATTTAAAAATAATTAACATTAATGGCACACAGCAATCAAGCTAGGCCTATTTAAAAACACATCAAATTTCTATGTAGTGTCTTACGGTATTTTTAAACATAGGAAACAATCAACGTAGGCAAAATTAATTCTCCCAATTCGATTGAGCTTGATCACAAAACGATACACCGTTTTTATGAAAGTGTTGCAATCTGCATGCTATAACAGATTTAACTGACGTAAAGCCTGCTCCACACGAAGCACACACATCCAAGCGGTACTACGATTTTGCGAACCAAATGCTGTCGCTATTTGCGTCGTTTCGTTTGGACGCACTTAATTGCATTCGTTTTGCACCTTTAATGAATAGTGATACATACATTGCGGATTTAACTTGTTTCACTCCATACTTCGATACAGTAAAATGTTGAAAATCACGTCATTAATGTCAAAACATCTATTTCAGACGAATTACTTGCTAAATTACTTAATTAATGTTAGTTTACATTCGATCACACTCCGAGTTGCGCTTCGATTTCGCTGCTTCAACCCAACAACGTTTTTGACAAATGTAATGCAAATGTACTCCCAGCCTTCGCGATTGATTTTGCAATCTAGTTTGCGTTTCGTCTAGCGCGGTTTTAATACATACTACAATATTTCGGGTACTCCCAACCTTATCGAAATCTTTTTAAATGTGCCGTTTGGCACGCTAACCAGAGGATTTTTATAAAATCGTAATTCATACAAATTTGACGGATATAAGCTCTCATTCAAAGGAATCGATGAAATGTTATTGTACGATAGTTCTATAAGTTTCAAGTTGGGTAAATTTTCGAAATCCTCTAATTCAAAGCGATCGATTTGATTAAAACCGAAACTAAGAAATTGAACTGTCTGCTTAAAGATTTTGTGTAGACAACGAGGAACCCGAGTAAGACTGTTGATGGCTAGATACAGATTGAAAACTTTAGTACCCTGCCAGTTACAGAAATCTAGCACTTTAAAACAATTGTCGGAAAGTATTAAATTTACTAAGCTGGGAATAAACAGAGTACCCGTAAGCGTCTCAATCTTATTTCCTCGCAAATCGATGTGAACCAAGCGAACGAAACTGTTAAATATACCTAAATTGATCTCCCGCAGTTCGTTATAATCCAAACGAATTGTAGTTAGGTAGCGGATGCATGTAACATTAGATAGTGGAACAACATGCGTAATTTTGTTCTGACCAAAGTCTAAATAATGTAGCAAAGTTAATGGACAGAAAATGTTCAAGTCTAGCACTTTCATCTTAGTTATTCGTATGGTGACAGATAACACATTGAGTAAATTGATCAGCGTGGGAGGAACAATATGCAGTGGAGCGTTTTTGATACTTACGAGTTGAATAAAGTTATTTTGTTCAAAGTAAAACCGAGAAACCGAGGTCTTGTTAAGTTTTAGCATAGCCATTTTACAACTGGCTGTAAATGATGCAGCCCTTAACATTGGAGATTTATCAATTACCAATTCCTGAATTGAGTTACCCATCTCACTGCAAAGTCGTCCTTCAAGTGTCGATGCTTGTATATTACTCAAATAAAAGATGGTTCGATCCGCCGGAAAATACTTTAAAACGAAATATCCTTCCTCGGAAGGGTTCCAGTTTTCTAGCTTACAAACGACAAGATCTCTGCAATCGAATTTGAAGCCCATAACATATCCAAACAGAGCATAGATGATCAGAATACTGGAATGTATCACACCATAAATTAATACAACAGATACACAGATCACTGCTCTACACTTTAAGTACCTGCTCAACACGTAACAATACATCTTTCAACCAGAAAGCAAAACGGCAACTGTGGCAAATGCTTTTGAGGCTCTTCTGTCGCTCATTTATATCCTTGAACTTTTAAAATGATACATGCCATTATCGGCAAATTGTTGCATATTAAAACACGTTAGCGAACTTACCGAAAATATAAAAAGCGTTAATAATTCAGCGATTTACAATTCTTTTGAACGAATTATGTATAAAAATACAAGCCCCGCTGATGTATAGTTTGTACTTTACAATTTCTGAAGTCATGTGATACATAGTTAACGGAGTACCATGTTGGACACACACATCACATCAAATGGACTTGAACAATGATTTGCCAAAAATATCATGCAAAGACCGATTTTTATTTCCTTCCAAGCCAAAATGCTTAGATGTAGCGCCAGAGGCTACGCGATCATTACAATGAGCTGTAACTCTATCGATTCTAAACATGCATAGTTTTAAAGCCTAAAATTATTTAATATAATGAGGTAACACATAATACGTTCTGGTACTTCCCTTTCAATCATGATGTCGATTGTATGATACTTTCGGTGTAACCGCTTGCTTTTCTTTTACATCAAACCACAAACAATCAATATCTCTCTTTTTTCTAAACCCAACAAGCATGTCCTTTAGTGTATTTTGTTTATGTAACTATATAAACATTTAATTCCCTCGCATACTGATAGGCTCACACAACGGCAACTAGTAATCAGTAAAATCCATCAGCCTCCCGTCATCTTTAATGTACGGAATAGGACCTGGATCTCCCACACCTATCAAAACCCTTTCGAACGTCCCGTTTGGTATGCAAACTAGAGGATTTTTATATAATTTCAGTTCAGTCAAAAAAAGCGGATACAAGCTCTCATTCAAAGGGATCGATGAAATGTTGTTGTACGACAAATCTATCACGGCTAAATTGGGTAGATTGTCGAAGACCTCCAATTCAAAGCGATCGATTTGATTAAAAACGAAGTTAATATCATGAGCTTCCTGCAAAATGACTTTGTGTAAACAACGAGGAACCCGAGTAAGACTATTTCTAGATAAATCCACACTAAAAACTTTAGTACCCTCCCAATCACAAAAATCTAGCACTTTAAAACGATTGTCGGAAATTATTAAATTTGCTAAGGTTGGATTCGTCAGTGTACCCGTAAGCGTCTCAATCTTATTTCCTCGCAAATCGATTTGACCCAAGTTAACAAACGATTTAAACACATTTAAATTGATCTCCCGCAGTTCATTGTAATCCAAACGAATTACGTGTAGGTTTTGATTGCATGTAATATTGAACAGAGGAACAATGTGCGTAATTTTGTTATTGCCAAAATCTAAAAGCTGCAAAACAGTTAGTGGACAGAAGAGATTAAAGTCTAACACTTTAATTTTAGTTGATCGTATGGTGACTTCTACCACATTGAGCAAATTGCTCACCGTGGAAGGTACAACAAGCAGACGAGAGACTTTAATGCTTAAGAGCTCAATATAGTTATTTTGCTCGAACAAACGCCGCGAAACTGATGTCTTGTAAAATTTTAAAGCACCCGCCTTACAAGTTGATGTAATTGATGCTGCTCTTAACATTGGGGATTTTTCAATAAGCAATTCCGTAGTTGAGTTAGCCATCTCACTGCAAACTCGTCCTTCAAGTGTCGATGCTTGCAAGCCACTCAAACAAATGCGAGTCGGGTTTGCCGGAAAATGCTTTAAAACGAAATATCCTTCCTCGGACGGGTTCCAGTTTTGTAGCTTACAGTCGGTAATATCTCTGCAATCGAATTTGAAGCTCATAACATGTTCAAACAGAGCATGGATGATCAAAATACTGGAATTTTACACACTATAAATTAATACAACAGATACACAGATCACTGCTCTACACTTTAAGTACCTGCTCAACTCGTAACAATACATATTTCAGCCAGAAATCAGAGCGTCAACTATGGCAAATACTTTGGAAGCTCTTGAGCCGCTCATTTATATCCCTGAACTTTTAAAATGATACATGCCATTATCGGCAAATTGTTGCATATTAAAACACGTTAACGAACTTACCGAAAATATAAATAGCGTAAACCAACTGGCGAACAAGAGATTTAAAAAAAATAAAAGTTAAAAGTCGGGATAGTGGCCTCGTTAAGTTTTTGGGGTATAAAGACGGGTGCGAAAATCTGTTTCGGCATTTTTACCTGCTTCCTACCAGAAACAGGTTTCGTCACAAAAGTCAAACAAGTCCAGCACAATGCGTAGTATAAAATAGTTACGGTAAAGCGCCTGTTTCAATAGGACCATGTATTGGTGCAGACCAACTAATCGCACCATTTATGAATTTAAAAATTGCGAGAGACCAAATTCTTGAATTTTTTATTTATTTATTTATTTATTTATTTCTTAACAATAGTCTGCCTTAAAGGCTAATGTATCTTAAACTAACTTAAGGAAAGGATAGGGAATATTAAGCATGGAGACGGAAGCGAAACAGAGACAACGGGATATGATAATCAAACAGTTTCTGAGAGTTATTAAATGCTACTTGCGCTCTAAGGAGAGGATCATTTTGGCCATAACTCGTGAGCCTTGTTGGGATATGGAGAGGGAGTCTCATTCGCAGGTGACGTGAAGATGCGTAAAGAGAGATAGAGGAGAGCTTAGAAGGGGCATCAATGGAAGTGGACAGAAGTCCTGCAATAAAGGACGATTGGAAGTTTGAATGACGGGTTTGCATCGAATCAAGGCCTAGTAAGAGACAGCGATAGGGATAGGAGGGAACAGTCGCCTCGGGGTAACCCGAGAGGAACCGCCGAGTTGCAAGTCTCGTGAACTTGCGCTGGACACGCTCTAACCTAGCCATCGCCGTCACCCCCGTTGGCGACCAAACCACGCAAGCATATTCAAGGATCGATCGCACCCAGCAACCAGATCATGCTCAGGAAATGGCCTGCCAAGTAATTTACTTATTCGTCATTTTTCTAATTAACATTTGCACGTGCTGTAGGACGATATAGTTCATCATGGTAATAATGGGACAAATACTGTATTGGAAATATCATTTAACTTTATTAGCTGTTTAAACTGTCATATTTCAATCAAAGTTAGGAAATGCCTACTAGAAAACCTGCCGGAAAGTTTCCATTGATCGATAACACTACTTTGCAGACCGGATTGAAAGAAAAAAATCGAGGGCCATATGTTTGACTAGTCTACGGGAGAGCATACCAATTTCTTTTTCTTAGTTTTAATTAAATTTCTTACATTTACTGCTCAAGGTAACTTCGTACATAAAATATACTGCAACTTCAACTTTTCTAAACTGGGATCCGAGCATCAAATAACGACAAGCGATCAATTATAATCTTCCAACTAGTTTTACAGTAAAATCACGTCAGGTTTATCATATATTTTAAGTACTGATTAGATCCTGGATCTCCCACTCTTATCGCAAGCCTCTCGAACGTCCCGTTTGGTATGCTAACGAGAGGATTTGTAAACAAAGTTAAATATCGTAAGTTTTCCGGATATAAGCTCTCATTCAAAGGAATCGATGAAATGCAATTGTACGATAGTTCTATCTCGATTAAGTTGGGCAGATTTTCGAAATCCTCCAACTCAAAGCGATCAATTTGGTTAAAGGTCAGGTTAACAACTTGAGCCTTCTGCGATATGACTTTGTGCAGGCAACGAGGAACCCGAGTAAGACTGTTGATGGCTATTCCTACATTTAAAACTTTAGTACCCTTCCAATCACAGAAATCTAGCACTTTAAAACGATTGTTGGTAAGTATTAAATTTATAACACTTGGATTCATCAGTGTACCCGTAAGCGTTTCAATCTTATTTCCTCGCAAATCGATTTGGCCCAGGTTAATAAAAGAGTTAAACACATTTAAATTGATGCCCTGCAGTTCGTTGTAATCCAAACGAATTATGTTTAGGCTATGGTTGCATATAACATTCGACAGAGGAACAATGTGCGTAATTTTGTTCTGACCAAAATCTAAATAATGCAGCAAAGTTAATGGACAGAAGAGATTAAACTCAAACACTTTAATTTTAGTTGATCGTATGGTGATTTCTCGCACATTGAGCAAATTACTCACCGTGGGAGGAATTCTACGCAGTGGAGCGATGTTAATGCTTAAAAGTGCAATATAATTATTTTGCTCAAAGTGAAGCCGTAACACCGAGGTCTTGTAGATTTTTAACATAGGCACCTTACAAGCTGCTGTAAATGATGCTACCCTTAACATTGGAGATTTATCAATTTGAATTTGTTTAGTTGAGTTAGCCATCTCACTGCAAACTCTTCCTTCAACTGTCGATGATTGTATATTACTCAAATAAAAGAAAGTTCGCTCCACCGGTACATAGTGTAAAACGAAATATCCTTCCTCCGATGGGTTCCAATTTTCTAGCTTACAGTCGCTAGTATCTCTGCAATCGAACTTGAAGCTTATTGCATGTTTAAACAGAGCATAGATGATCAGAATACTGGAATTTTACACAACCATAAATTAATACAATAGAAACACAGATCACTTCTCTACACTTTAAGTACCTGCTCGACACGTAACAATACATCTTTCAGCCGGAACGCAGAGCGTCAACTATTTTGAAATAACAAATAGAGCGTCAAAAAAGTAGAATAATTCACCGGTTGAGATAAGTGTGTAGGAAGAAACACGTCTGATTACTCTGCTAGTATGTATGCCACTGTTCTTTTAAGTTCATTACGTTAAGCTCATTTCACTCTCAATGTTTATCTCTTTGCAATCCACATTCAAAAATTCAACAAAGGCAACATTTGAGGTACTTTAGATGATCATTCATATTCCTGAACCTTTAAAATGACAGATGTTAGTGTCGGCAAATGGTTGCAACTAGAACTACGTTAACGAACATACTGAAAATATAAATCACCATCCGGAGAAGATTAAAAAGAGATTAAAAAAAATAGAGGTCTCGTTAAGGGTCAGGATGAGTGATGGGTGCGAAAAGCTTTTTTATGGTTCCTTTTTCACATTTGTCTCGTTTACTCACACTCGAGACTGGAACGTCTGTATTCAGGCCATACTTAGATTTCGGTTGGGCAATCCATGTTCACAAATTACTTAAACACACCCAAATTGATCTACTGCAGTTCATTGTAATCTAAACGAACTATATTTAGGTTATGGTGGCATGTAACATTGGATTGGAAAATAATGTGCGTAATTTTATTCTGTTGTTCAACTTGGTTAACAGACACAATAGCATCAATTCAAACATTCTCTTCTTCTTATTTCTTAGCCTAACGATCTCTTAGGTCATGCCTGTCAACTCTGGCTTACTAGACTAATTGATACCGCATAGTTGGTTAGTCAATCCTCACTATGGGGGAACGGCCCAGATGAGACTTGAAACCCGGTCCTGCCGTGTGAAGACCGGCGCCGCTGTCGCATCTACCACCGGGCCGCACCACTTTCCAACACTCTCACTTTCCTTAATTATTCGAGGTATTTAACCGTAATTAATCGTTCGTGTAAAGATCACCGTTAAAGTAATGAACAGATCTTTAGGTCGACTTCCTACAGAATTCAGTACCTAAAGTTAAAGAAACTTCAAGTTCATTCCTAAAAATCCTACGAAATTTTTGTCCCATCCCGTGGTACGTAAAGTGCGCATGGTTATATAGTTATAATGACGATCATTCTTCATTGCCATTTCATACTTCCACATTGGTATATTTAATAACACATCCATTTTCTATGTACTGGCTTGAACTATTTTAAAACGTAAAAAGTCAAAGTAAGAAGTCACATAATTCACCCAATTCGCTAAGCTCGATCACATAACCATTACTTGCAAATTTCTTACCATCTATACAGGTTGCAACTGATTTAATACATACACCATTGTAACGGGTTTTCCCAACTTTATCATAATCCTCTTAAATGTGCCGTTTGGTACGCTAACCAGTGGATTATTATAAACAAGCAATTCACTTAAATTTGGCGGATATAAGCTTTCGTTTAAAGGAATCGATGTAATTTTGTTGTGGGACACATCGATCTTCTCTAACATTGGTAAACCATGGAAATGTTCTATTTCAAAGCGATCGATTTGATTTAAAGTCAGCGAAACCGTACGAGTGTGTTGAGACAACATTTTATACAAGCAACGGGGAACCCGCGTTAAATTATTAGAGGATATGTGTAATCCAACTACTGTCGAACCTTCCCATTTACAGAAATCTAGCACCTTTAGACGATTATGAGTTAGTATTAAGTCTTGCAGTTCCGAGTTCATTAGCTGTCCGGTAAGGGTTGCAATCTTATTTCCTCGCAAATCAATTTGTGCCAAGTGTGCGAAGTACTTAAACACATCGAAATTTACCACCGTCAGTTGATTTTGGTCTAAACGAAACGAGAGCAGATTCTGATTGCAGCTGGCATTAGCCGGCGGCACAATGTGCGTAATCTTGTTCTTACCCATATCTAAAAAAACTAACGCAACTAATGGGCATAATATATTTAAATTCACACTAGTGAGCATCGTTTGGCGTAAAACAATGCCTTCCGCACCAAGTAAATTGCTCACCGTGGGTGGCACATTTCGCAGCGGACAGTTTTTAATCTCCAGAAATGTTAAGTGTTTGTTCCGTTCGAAGGTTAGCCGATGCATCGAAGTGTTGTGAATTTTTAGCCAAAGGACACTGTCAGCTGCTGCTACCGAAGCGACCTTTAGCATTGGAGATTCATTGATCAGCAGTACTGGAAACACATTTCCCACCTCGCTGAAAAATCGTCCGTCAACAGTTGATGCTTGCAAGTTGCTCACGAAAAGGTCAGTACGGTTCACCGGTCTGTACCGTAAAACGAAATATCCTTCCTCAGATGGGTTCCAGTTTTTAAGCTTACAGGTTTGGATATGTGTACAATCGAATTTGAAGCTCGCAGCATTTCCAGCTAGTACAGCGATGGTCCACACACTGAAATGTTACACACGGTAAATTACTACAAACAACTCCACATATAAAACTTTTTCACTTCCTAAATACCATAATCTTAATAAGTTGAGAAACATATTTCGGCTAGCGAATGCACAACTTCAACTAAATGTACGATATAGAACATTTCGTTGCAGTTTGTTCGATCATTTATATCTACGAATTAAGAGTGATGTGTGCTATTATCTTTAATGGAGATCTCCAGGTATTTGGTTATTGTTAAAAAGTCATTTTAACGGTTTATATGTTTTATAATAATATACCTTTTTAAAATGCCATTAAATGTCCGATACAATTTCCCCCGGGGACGCTTTTTTCCGGCCGCTCTAGCCTGAATATGTGAAATTAAGATTGCTAAAACAACTCGAGTGAAAAGCAAATCTGTATACCTATTTGGATTGAAACTTAGGAGCTTACTAAATCAACTCCTTATGGGTTTGTTACAGGAAAATGGAGCCCTCAAACAGATTTTTTTTTCTCAAATTGTCTAATTTCTAAAACATTCTTCTGCCACCTCTTTTGGCACTGTGCGCTCAAGGGTTCCTGACCTGCCAACTATGAATACTTCATCAGTACATTTTCGGCATCAGGTAATTATTTTTTTGGCAAATTATAGTTCAAAACATTAAAAAATTTATTCTTTATTTTATTGGAAGTAAAACAACTGAAGCTAGTACACTAAACGACTTTCAACAAACAAATTAAGAATAATAATGAACGAGATAGTCATTGATTAAAATAATTACACATGCAAAAAGCAACAGCATTAATACAAAGCCACAAAATGACTTCTTACCGTCGATCACGCTACTGTGTCTAACCGCATGTTAGCTTGTTACATTCAATTGAAAGCACAAACTATAAAGTGTGCAAACGACCCATCAAAAGCTTGATGGCATTTCCACTCCCGCAGAAAAACCTAAAATTAGAACCAACTGTAACGTGACCACATTTTGCGTTCATCCCTCTGACACTCTGCCCTCTGGTCGCACTAAAAAAAACTTTGCAAAACTAGCAACAAACGCCAACGAAAACCAAAAAAAGCAAACAGCTTCAAGCGAATACGAACATTTCGGTGCAAACCAACACATTGTTCGATTATTGTTCCTTCCCGGTCGCCTTCCGACCCATCACCATCTTGCCTGGTCCATCCATCTTCCGGCCAGTTGGTGACAAACGATCGGTGACAAACGAAGAATGGCACAACGCGAAATCTGCTGCTAAAAATCAGACCACTAAAAAGTCACATGAGCATCATTAGCCAGTTACCAGTAATGGGAACAACAACCATCCATCGGAACGCCACCACGGGGAAGGCCAACCCTCCGGAGACCGATCATCATCCGGTGCGGTGAGGGAAGTAGCAAACGGCATCATCGGGTGACATCAACCAACCAACGGGGTCCAAGCCACAATTCAATTCCCGTATCATAATAATGCCCCATCCCGTCCTACTGCACATTCAAATGAAACGCACCGGGAGAGATCTACAAAAGATACGGGGAGGTATCCACCTGCCCCCACTAAGCATCCCACTCTCTCTCTTTCACACTCACGCACACAACCGAACGCACAAACACTAACGCTAACCCTGGCGTGACATCAACCGTGAACGGCATCCACAAGCGCCACCGAAACCCGCGCGTAGCCGCCCATGTTTGACCATCATTTTTCGGTGGAAAATAGATTTGCTGTTAATTTATTTCTCGTGCCCATCGGTGGCACCGGTCCCACCTTCAGCTTTCCACTCGTTTCCCACCCCCGTTATACACCGGAGTACCAGCGCAACATTTAATGCGATTGTGCCGGGGTAAACTGTCGCAGCTCGCCGCACACGAGCGAGGCAGAAGAAACGCTTTTTATCGGCGGAAAATTATTACTTTATTCCCGCCGGTGCTTCACGCTTTTCCGGGATACGGAGGAGGACAGGGTGGGTGGGAGAGCCGGTGGGCAAATGAAAGAAAATTTACCAAATCTGAGTGAGTTTTGTGAGTGAGTGCCTTTCTCGGACAAAATGATTAGCGCTTTGATGAGTTCTGGCGAACAACTGTTGAGCCTGGGTAGCTTTATTTCCGCACAAAAACACTGTTTTCCCTAGCGGATATTTTGGGGCGCTTTCGGGAAAACATCAGGTACATTACTGGAAGTCCAAAATGAACCATTATATGGGTTCGAGATTGATGAAACCCTACAAACATTTGGCACGTATTAGATGCATGTCGGTATCATTTAATTTAATGAAATTTACTACTTATGACCATTTATTGTTTAATAGTAAAACACATAAAAAAACAGTTTTAGTAAGTTATAATTGTTTAAAATAATAGTTTTATTATTTGCTATAAAATTGCTATAAAATGTCCCGTAGTTATTGGGCGCTTTAAGTTAAGATTAGAAGAGACGTTTAGCGCAGCAGTTAGTAAAGACAGTTGAAATAAACGCTGATTATCTAAACTCCTTTACAAATAATCACACGAAAATCTATTTCGCAACACAATAAATCAATTGTTATTGCCTTTTCAAGCTCGCAACCAACTCGCTAAACCTGAAATCACAATCAAAAAGCGGATAATCCACACACGAAAAGCTTCCTAATGATCGATCCAAAACGATCCGGCCACAGGAAACGAAATGGTTACGGTGGCTAAATTATGAAACATTAAATGTTGATATTTTACATCCCATTTCTACACGCACATACAATGCGTTATCTTTCGCAATCACAATATCGTCCTTCAACAACAATGTCTATGTTCGGGCCACCACACAAACACACACGTGTATTCGCACCATCCATGTTTGTCCTAGAGCCTAGTCTAGTCTGGTTTAGTAAAATAATTGAATTCCTCCCTTAAACAGTTGCCCAAAAATGCCCATACCCACACACAGCAATGCGCCACACATCAAGGCGCCAGCCCAACAGCCACCTTCCCACCTACTCCCCCCCCCTTCCGCGCCACACAATCGTATCACAATAATTCCGCTACATCAACGAGCAAACGATTAATTTCCAATCATTGGCAGTTAAGCATGCCAGCATCTATAACGCTCATTTTCCGTACTCCGAAATCATGACAACGCACGGTGGACCCGCTTACGGCCTTCGCCCGTACACAGTTGCCACGCAAATGGTGCAAATAGATCACCGCAAATGTCGCAGCATCGCGCACCGCGTTGCGCTTCCGTTCGCGTCCCGCGTGATTATGGGTTTTGGGGTCGGTCGGGCCGGGCCGTCACAGCACAAACAATTCCATTCGTTCCAGTTGGCTGGCCGGGAAGCAGCACATCGCCGGCCGTAACTTGCCCGGCTGGCCAGTTACGGCCTATGGTGGGACACCCCATTTGGCCAGCCGCGCGTACGTGGATTAATCGTAACCGTCGTCCGCGTCGAACGACCCGAACGCTGGCCGAAGTAATCAAGGCTCTAGTGACTGGAGCCCACGCTGGAAGGGACAACGGCCGGACGGCCATATTTGCATATATTCAATATATCACCCAGCTCGACCCGTTGGCTTGCAATGAAATTAGAGGATGAGCCAACGTACCCTGCCGGCCGTACAGCAATACGCACCACCGCCGGCTAATACGCTACGCCGGCACACACACACACACATTATTTCGGGGTTGGCAAATACGGTCACAGGCAGTCGGCATCGCGTCCGTACCGGAACGCGCATTCACGGAGAAACTTTTGATTTAAGAAGAGCCATCCCCAAATTCTCCCGGGACGCACCCGAAAAGCACTCGATCCGATCGAACTGGTTGCCCGATTCCGGCCCAGCAACCGACCGTTCAAGCAACCGTTTCGCGACCTTTTCACCTTTTTCCCTATCTTTAGAGCGAGCGGTTTGGGTGCCGTTCCGGGTGGAAATGTGTCGCCATTTGCGCACGAACGCAATCCATTACCGGTGTTTTTTTGTTTTTCTTTTTCTTCGAAAGAAATAAATAGGGGAAAGGAAAGAG
The DNA here is from genome assembly GCA_002091835.1 of Anopheles maculatus. NCBI lineage: Eukaryota > Metazoa > Arthropoda > Insecta > Diptera > Culicidae > Anopheles > Anopheles maculatus. Next base: position 571,224 of record KZ061561.1, read on the forward strand.
AGAGAGCGGGAGAGACCGGGGCAGCACAAAAACCTTCCTTAGCTATCATGGCAAGGAAGACAAGAAGTCCCGAAAATCTATTTTCCCTACCATTGATTCATTTGCCAACCGATTCCGATCGAGTACGGATTGTGGTGGACATTAGGGGGTGGCAGCAAAACATATTTCTTACCCAGTTTTGGACTGTGCAAACGACGGTAAGCACACGTTCGAACACAACCGAACCGATTTTTATTCGACAACCTTGCGCACATTTATGTCGCTTATTTATGGTGCGCTGTAACAAAAAGTCATTTTTATACGGGCTCATCCGCCTTCCGTTCCGGCGCGTAAACGGTGAACCGGGAATGGTTCCCGGGGGAAATAGAATGGAGTTCGATGCTTTGATATTTGAAATCGAAGTTTTCCCCGCGTCCGTACCGGAACGCGCATTCACGGAGAAACTTTTGATTTAAGAAGAGCCATCCCCAAATTCTCCCGGGACGCACCCGAAAAGCACTCGATCCGATCGAACTGGTTGCCCGATTCCGGCCCAGCAACCGACCGTTCAAGCAACCGTTTCGCGACCTTTTCACCTTTTTCCCTATCTTTGTTTTGGGGTCGGTCGGGCCGGGCACAGCACAAACAATTCCATTCGTTCCAGTTGGCTGGCCGGGAAGCAGCACATCGCCGGCCGTAACTTGCCCGGCTGGCCAGTTACGGCCTATGGTGGGACACCCCATTTGGCCAGCCGCGCGTACGTGGATTAATCGTAACCGTCGTCCGCGTCGAACGACCCGAACGCCGGCCGAAGTAATCAAGGCTCTAGTGACTGGAGCCCACGCTGGAAGGGACAACGGCCGGACGGCCATATTTGCATATATTCAATATATCACCCAGCTCGACCCGTTGGCTTGCAATGAAATTAGAGGATGAGCCAACGTACCCTGCCGGCCGTACAGCAATACGCACCGCCGGCTAATACGCTACGCCGGCACACACACACACACATTATTTCGGGGTTGGCAAATACGGTCACAGGCAGTCGGCATCGCGTCCGTACCGGAACGCGCATTCACGGAGAAACTTTTGATTTAAGAAGAGCCATCCCCAAATTCTCCCGGGACGCACCCGAAAAGCACTCGATCCGATCGAACTGGTTGCCCGATTCCGGCCCAGCAACCGACCGTTCAAGCAACCGTTTCGCGACCTTTTCACCTTTTTCCCTATCTTTAGAGCGAGCGGTTTGGGTGCCGTTCCGGGTGGAAATGTGTCGCCATTTGCGCACGAACGCAATCCATTACCGGTGTTTTTTTGTTTTTCTTTTTCTTCGAAAGAAATAAATAGGGGAAAGGAAAGAGAGAGAGCGGGAGAGACCGGGGCAGCACAAAAACCTTCCTTAGCTATCATGGCAAGGAAGACAAGAAGTCCCGAAAATCTATTTTCCCTACCATTGATTCATTTGCCAACCGATTCCGATCGAGTACGGCGTGGCGTGGACATTAGGGGGTGGAAGCAAAACATATTTCTTACCCAGTTTTGGACTGTGCAAACGACGGTAAGCACACGTTCGAACACAACCGAACCGATTTTTATTCGACAACCTTGCGCACATTTATGTCGCTTATTTATGGTGCGCTGTAACAAAAAGTCATTTTTATACGGGCTCATCCGCCTTCCGTTCCGGCGCGTAAACGGTGAACCGGGAATGGTTCCCGGGGGAAATAGAATGGAGTTCGATGCTTTGATATTTGAAATCGAAGTTTTCCCGGTACTGTGTGCGTTCCTTTTTTTTTTGTTTGGTGTGTGTGCCATGTTTGGTAGGGTAATTTGGTTTCTCGGCAGGAAAACAAAATAACGCCCCGGTTTACGGACGCTTTGTACCTGGCACACTCCTCCTCCCTGTAGCTATGGTCGAGAGTTGTCATCCATTTATTCTACTTTACGGGAGGTGGCTTTTAAAGGTAGGTATAGGAGGAACTTGGGCAACCCAACCGTTAGGATTACTTCTTACGCAACAAATCGAATGACTAATGCTTTTTGGCCCGATGGCCTATGAAAAGTTCTGCGGCAATTTGTTATGGTTGAAAAGGTGGGGGCTAACTCTCATAATATGCAAGGGCCACGCTTAATCTGATAAACAGTTTGATCGAAAAGAAACATTCAATAAATGGAGCGATTTCTATTTTGCTAGTCTACCTAACTGTCTAACGTTATAAAGGAATATGTTTTATCGGCTTCGATTGGTTAATGTTCGTAATTGATTATTTTATCCGATCATTATCAAAAGGATAACCACATAATTATTAGTCATTATAGCAGAAGTAATGGAAATGATACTGATTGAAGAAGATGATAGCATCAAATTCTTCCCAAAGATGCATTGATTCGTATTTCCATATTGATAAAATATGACAATAGCTTGATGTATTGTCCGCAGTACACAATATCTGGCAAGTCAAAGTGATTAATTTTGTCCGTTAAACGTTAAACGTTTTAATCTTCAAACATACCATTTATTGACAGTAGAAATCGAGATAGTTGGAAACTATCAAAGAGGATTCCGAAACGGAAAATCAACCACTGGCCAGATATTCACCATGCGGCAAATCTTGGAGAAGATGGCGGAGCAGCAGCTACACTCCTACCATCTCTTCATTAATTTTAAAGCCGCATACGATAGCATAGCCAGGGTAAAACTATACGACGCAATGAGCTCTTGGCTTGTACGTATGACAAAGACCAACATCGCATGCCAGTTGAAGGTGGATGGAAAACTCTCAGGGCCCTTTGCTACCACCAAGGGTCTGAGCCTGGGAGACGGGCTTGCTTGTCTCCTATTCAATCTGGGGCTAGAGAGAGCCATCCGAGACTCGAAGGTGGAAACTTCGGGGACCATCTTCTATAAGTCACTCCAGATCTTGGCATACGCTGATGACATAGACATCATTGGTTTGAGGCTCTCCTATGTAGCAGAAGCATACCAAAAGATCGAGCATGCGGCACTGAATCTCGGGTTGGAGATCAACGAGGCAAAAACCAAAATGATGGTGGCACCACCAGCGTCCCTGCTAACAAACACCGATTTACGCAGGGGTGATGTACAGATAGGTGATCGCACCTTTGAAGTCGTCCAACACTTCACCTATCTGGGGTCAAAAGTCAGCACCGACAACAACATAGACGTTGAGTTGTCTGCCAACGTTGAGCTGTCTGCCAACGTTGAGCTGTCTGCCAACCGGTCATACTACAGCATGAGGAAACTTCAACACTCAACATACCTGTCGCGACAGACGAAGCTCTGACTGTCCCAGTACTCACATACGCCTCTGAGACATGGACTTTGTCCAAAACTGACGAAACCCTCTTAGCCGCGTTCGAGAGGAAGATGCTCTGAAGGATTTTTGGTCAGGTATGTGTTGAAGGACAATGGAGGAGCCGCTACAATGACGAGCTCTATGAGCTGTACGGTGATTTTGCCATCGTACAGCGAATCAGGCTCGCCAGGCTCCGGTGGGCTGGTCATGTCATGAGAATGGCACCGGATGAACCAGCCCGTAAAGTCCTTTTAGACCGTCCACATGGACAGAGGATGCGTGGTAGGCCCAAACTGAGATGGAGTGATGGCGTCGATGCGTCCGCCAGAACGGCGGGGATAATGGATTGGCAGACGATGACGCTAGACCGTGAGCGAGCGGTATCGAGGATTGTTGCACCAAGACCGCGAAGCGGTTGTAGCGCCTGATAAGTAAGTAAGTAAGTAAGTAGAAATCGAAAGTTTATGTTAAAGCCGTACGTAAGCAATTCTTGATAAATAATTTCTTACACGTGCCACTAAATGAGCAAAAGATAATACAGAAAATAGCAGATTTCCTTCCGCCAGTAAATGAGTTTCTGTTAATTTAAAGTATAGTTAAAATTAAAGAAATCAACATTTGTTAGAATACACAAGGGAGATTTCACAGAGTTAATGGAAACAAGAATCAAATTTTTTATGCAAATGTTCCTTGGAAAGCTTTCATTTTCAGGCTAGAAATACGTATAAAAACAATAACTCATTTTTAGTCACGCTCAAATGAAACAAATCAAGACCAACAAAAACCAATAATGCTACAAAATCGCCAGAATGGAATGATTACTCTCATAACATCCAACCCATAGCATTTTGTGCCGAAGATTTAATTCCAAAACATTCGTCACAATCACACAGCTCACAAACCATCCTCAACCCCCCCAATTAGTCCTTAAACGCAGCTGCATTCCAAAATATTACGCTCCATTTTGTTTCGCAGCGTGTTCACATCGTACCCAATTGCTTTCAGTAGTTACTTCAGGACGAAGGCACACCCTAACCTTACGAAAGGATGCTCAAACTTTCTGCCCGTGCACGGACGCATACGGTACGAGAAAGCGTAATCGTCGACCGGCAAAAAGCACCTCACAATTCGTTAATAGAAGAGCCCGAGTCCCCGGCTAGAAAAACAAAGCATCAAAACTCATTCTGCCCAACCTCTCGGACTAATGCGCGCTGACTGTCGCTATTGCAGCTGCTGCTGCTGCTACTGCTACTACTGTTAGCCTGATTTGCACAAGCTGCAGATGCATCAGGACAGCACAAACCATGACGCGGCAACTCGGTTCGCGCGCCGGACAACGCTTAATTCAATTAAGTTGTTGTTTTGCAAGCGTAATTAAGTTGTTTTGCTTCGCTCTCTCGTCCTCGTCGCTCGCTCACGGGACATTCTTCAACATCCCTAGTCGGGATTCCCGACCTTCGTGCATTCTTCCCGGTGGTTCTTTCTTACCAGCAAAACCGAACCCACACTGCTAGTGTCATCCGCACTGTCATCCGTTTATTTGCCCCGCAAAGGATGCTGCAACAAAAGGCACAGGGTGTGAATAAAAAAAAAGAAAATACCGGAAATGTCGTTAGTCACTGACTCAGTTAGCTGCCAGCTGCCGGGGTACGTATTTCCCGGAACCCGGGCGCCAATAATGTACCTTGAGGTCCTGGGCTCGCTCAAGCATTTCAATTATCTTTGTCAATCAATCAGTCGTCCCTTTCGGAGTTGGGAAACAAAATACACACCCACACACACACACAAAAACACCCAAAATGGACGACCACCGTGATGCTCGACTCCGAATGTAACGCAAGAAGTTTGGAGGATGCAACCGATAGCTGCATTCGCCCGGTGCATCTGATCAAGCATCACAAACAGGGCGAGCTCGAAAAAAAAAGCAACATTACCCTCTCGAAAGGAAGTGACCGTAAAATTGCATTCCCTCGTCCTTGTTGCCAGTGGACGAGAAGACATCGGTAGCAGAGACTCGTTGATGTTGGGGCAAAACACCCGTGGCATCCCTTTTTTTTTCGAGTGGTTTCCGATAGTGTCCCCCGAACCGGGGGGGAAGACTTTATTTTTTCCGACACCCTTTTGCCTTGCTAAAACGAAAGAAATGGGACCTTGGGAGAGAAAAAAAAAACACAGTTCCAGGAAAAATTACCTCTATTCTCGAACAGATGCGGATCGCTGCTATATCCTTGCGCTACCGGAACAACTGGCGCCAGGCAGCTTAACGCCACCAGCCCGAACCCGGCCAGCAGCGTCAGGTAACGAAAATTGCACTTCATTATTTCTGTTTGCTTTCCTCATCAATTCCAGCCGGCAGCGAGCACATCGGCTAGCGGGCAATATCTTTGCCTGTTTGATCGGTTGCAGCGATGCGCCGGTGGCGTTTGCATTCGCATATCCACGCTAACCGTTCCCCGCTGTTAATCGTTACCCGGTTCGGTTCGATTGAGTAACGGCGAGCGTCATTGGCAATCTTTTCCTTACTCAATCACTGCAACCCTGACATCAACTACTGGTGGTGGTGCTTTTCTCGCCCGGATTTCTTTCGTTCTTCGCAAGTCTCTTGCTCTTGCATTCAGTGCGTGGATGACGCCGACGATGATGATGCTTGGAAAGGCGTCAAAAGCAACGCACCCGATAAGCAAGCTTCCATCGCACAAGCACACACACACACACATTCACTCCCAAAACAAGCAAACATACGAAGGAGGCCGTCAACAAGCGAGAATCGTCTCTCGGTGCGCGTTTGTCCTCACGTTTGTTTACACTTTTCGATTTCCTTTGGTCTCACTTCAGACAAAAAAGGATTGGTTTACCGTATCACTTTCGCTTCAAACGAATGCCTTTTCTTTGGCCTCCAGGACTCCGGGAATCACAAATTGGCGGATCTAATTAGAAGGTCACCCTTTGGCTCACTTGACGTTTCTCACACAACAAAACAGACACGCACCACCGTAAACTGTCAACGTGTAGTATCGTCGATGTCATCAATGCAGGCCATTTTTTTTCGAATCGTCAGATTAACCAGCGCACACTAACGAACAGCAAACTACTACCATTTCCACAGACGCACAGGTTTCATCTGAATTACACGGGCAACGCACATTACATTAGCACACTCTTTACGCTTTAAATTACGAATGATTCAACAGCACTGCCACACACTCCGTTTACTGAAGAATAGCTACAACACATATCCGAAAATTCGAGTGCCGTTCCATCAGTATGTGCGTTGACACAATTGATGACGGAAATTATTTCACGCCGTGCTACACATTTGCACCAGGTTTCTTTTTTTTTAAAGTGAGCCACCAATCCGATCCGGCTTTCGCGTAATTCAACCGTACCGGGGAGCGCTTCCAACGAGACTGCGTTTTTTGGCCCAACGTGCCCAACTTCACCTGTTTCTGTTTGTTGTGTAGGCACACGCACGCACACACTTCTAGTTTGGGTAGTTTTTCTTTAGATTTTCCACCCCCAACTCGCCACTTTACGCTTGTGTAAGTGTGCTTCCATGCACGTCTGACTGTGTGTGTGTTTGATTTTTTATTTCGTTTCGTTCTTGTTTAATTCCATTATTGTCATGGAAACCGCGCCCGCCTTTTTGAAAACTTCATGGACTGGCCCCTGAAGCGATGGACGGCGGATATTTTCCTTTTGTGAACCAGTAGAGTTTAATGGACCTCACAACGACGCGCCAAACAACTTCAATTGACCCCTCCTATCCCCGGGGAAACTCGCCGGGTGAGCAGGTGGTGGGGGTGGTGGTGGTGGTGGTTACTATTGTTATGTTATGCCCGTGTGTAGTTAGGTTCCGTAGGTGTGTTGCCAATGTTGTCAGGGAAACAAACAAAGCGATAGTGTAGGCCCTGCAGCATATACGGCAGTAGGCAGGCGACACATGTAAACATGCTACCGATACAATTCGGTACCGCACTGTACACACACACACACACACCCATACCCCGGGTGGTTGATACATCGGAATTAAAAGACACGGCGCTGCACTGATGCCGTTCTAACTAGTTCTAAGTTGGGCAACGCAAAACATCGCCCCATGTGCGATGTTCTGGTTTAGCACGGGACAGGAAATTTAGTACACCGGTTTTTCCCACCTTTCCCACATGAAATACCAATTGCACTTTTGCATTACGCTGCTCAACCGATGTATCTGATTAAATAAGTGCGCATTTTCCCTGCTTATTGCGCGGTGTCGGTGAATTAGTCCGCAATATTAAATTCAACGAATTAAATCATCTCATTATGCTATCTCGGTAGGTTGTAAAAATTACACCGCTTGATAGTACCTACCGTTCGAGGGTGCACTGATGCCGTTCTAACTAGTTCTAAGTTGGGCAACGCAAAACATCGCCCCATGTGCGATGTTCTGGTTTAGCACGGGACAGGAAATTTAGTACACCGGTTTTTCCCACCTTTCCCACATGAAATACCAATTGCACTTTTGCATTACGCTGCTCAACCGATGTATCTGATTAAATAAGTGCGCATTTTCCCTGCTTATTGCGCGGTGTCGGTGAATTAGTCCGCAATATTAAATTCAACGAATTAAATCATCTCATTATGCTATCTCGGTAGGTTGTAAAAATTACACCGCTTGATAGTACCTACCGTTCGAGGGAAACAAAACACAACAACAAAAAAAGGGAAACCAGACACAACTTCTATGGGAAAACAATTTGCAGCACATTATACCGTTTGCCCTTCTATACACCTACTACTACTACTACTACCTGCCGCGCACAAATACAGTAGACCCCTAGACTAATTCCATTTCACTAATTACGTTTCCACCGGTTCATTCGGTGACCTTTCTAACCTCAGCGTGCCGTAATTCTTAAACCGATATGCTGCACTATCACTGACCGATGATTTCATTTCAATGATTAAATTATTATTTATCCGGCTTACCTAGGTGCGGATAATTTTCCACCACTCACTCGGCTCTATTCATCCATCACGAATTGGGCTGGTGAAATTTGGCGAGTCAATGGGACATGTGTAACACAATCGAGTTAATTATTAATTTTGTTTAAAAGTGGCGCGAAAAATTACACCAAGAAAGATCTCTACTACCTCACATTAAACCTTAGTCTCATTTTACCGCTCAAATGATCTACGCTGATCGTATCATCCAGGTACGATTTATGCTTCCTCCCGAATGCGTCAGGTCACCATTTCAAACTAACCTTATTCAGTCCTGTTCTGACCTCCTCCTTTCGACGAATGAAAACGTGGCACGCTGTCTGTCAGTGTGGTGTGGAAAATCGGTGTCACCTAGATACGCGGAACGCGCATTGGTATCCACCCCCCGGGTACAGCAGAAAAATGCAGCTCCAGTTGCAGTATGCACCAAGCACCACCGTGCATACAATCAGAGTTCAGTCTACACCGACGCTCGGTTTGTAATGCGAATGCGATCGAATTGTGAATGGACGGTTCTACGGTTGGAACTTTGAATAGAGCATCGGAATGCTTTGCCATTTTTGATTCTTTTTTTCCCCCCCTCGTATCCCACCACCTGTGTGGAAATGGGGCGCTAAAGTAACCTTCGCATAGTTTTGCATATTTTTTCCACCAAAACGAGATTCGTTTCCGGGCGGCTTCATTCACGGGAACGGAGTGATGGAGATTCTTGGTAGCATATACTACAGTAGCGACTGGCGGTAGGCGGTTTCATTCACTGCTGGAACAATACCATTGGGATGATTCTAGGAACATTGCTCAAGTTTAAATATGTGAAACAACAAAAGACCACCCATCCGATACATGTCCGCAACACAAACAATCGAACAGCACACTTCAAAGCTCGTTAATCGCTGCTTAACGGTGGTGCGGATCCACCCGACAATTGCCCATCGTTTATTAACCTCTAATTAAAGTGTATAAACGCTACAATCAACCCATCATTTCTCATCATCATTCAATAGATTGCTGTGTGCCCAAAATTTAAACTTAACACCAACGCGCCCCATCAATCATCGGCCCAATCCTACGCCGGGAATGGCGTTCGCTCCGGAGCCATCGCGGGTGGACAAGAATTAGAATGCAAATTAATATTATAAACCACCGCACAAATGAAGTGACTCAATTATAATGCTCATTTACCATTGGGGGGTGCCGTGGTTCATAATTGTTTTGCCGACCCCGTCCGGATCCTTCCGAGAGGATAATTATCATCCAGCCCAAAGTTCGTTCCACCACCTGGACCAAATGTGCAGGTGGACGGCACACACAAACACACACACAAAACAAGAAAGCTTACCGTTCAACCACAAACCTGACACACCTTCGCGTTGAGTGCCGCGCTCCTACTAAAAGCTCCAACCGAATCGACACTAAGCGGTTGCTAAGCGGCCTTGTGGTGCGTGAAGTTTTTCAATACAAAACCACACCACATCCAATCTGCGCCTGGCTACGCGGAACGGCGAAGATGAGGTACTAATTCATCTCCCCGGTAACTTCGTGACATCATTATCGGGCGTTACACAGCCGGGAAGCGGTGTTGATGTGCGAATCCTGAGCAAAACTCCTGGACTTACCGGCCTCGATTGTGTCACTGCCGAAAGCTTCTAAGCATCTTCCGTGAAACTCCGTCACAGCGGAACCGCACGTGATGATAATAAATTCAAATCACAAAAACCACGCTACGCAAAACCCCGCAAGGGGGGGGCGCGATCCCCGTAAGCCGTAGGGACACCCAGGAAGCAGCTCTTCTGCTCGAAATCTCATTATCATCGTCAGCAACCAAGCTACCGGTTCGTGCGCGCTCGCGTCATTCGAATGCAAAAAGGCTATTTTGGTTGTTTGGTCACCGATTCGACTACCAGACACCTTCCTTCCCCGGAAGCCTTCCATGCAACCAGGTAGAAGTTTATCATAATCGGGAAACTTAATTCCAAATTAATTTGATAAATTATTTATCAACCGGGGGCTTCATCTTTCGTTACATCTTAATGCTCCGGCAATTATAGTCAGTCATCCAAGCAACCGGTCCAGTTTGGGCGAAGCCTTCGTCACCTTGCGGAAAGTTGGCGGGATCCACCGCTAGAGGGAGCCTGCTGTGGAGGAAATCCACTCAAACGCCCATTCCCAAGTGAGCCCTTCGGTGCGCTGCGATTGTTGTGATATCTCTTTCGATTGAGGCGAAGCTTTACTACGCCTTCTGGTCTGCCGTCTTATCTTGCCGTCTCACTCGCGAAAACACCACGAGTGTTGTTTTGGTCCATTGCAATCCATTTGATTTGTTGATGATTCAGCGAAGAAGATGAGAGTTCCACGCTTCTTCCCTTTCATCCGCTTGCTTTCTTTTGTCCTCACGCTGTTATTGGTTTCATTTCCATTATTGGGTCGCATCGTGGAAACCCTGGGAGAGTAGTACTGGTGGCGGTGGCTAATATTAAAGCTAAGCCACGAGCATTTTGCTCGCAACCGTGTTTATCATCAACCACCATCAACACACAAATCAGTCCTCTAGAGGCACGCTTAAGCAGGCGGATCTTACCTACGCGAAGGACACAATCGTTTGTCAGCAGCAGCAGCAACAGCAGCAGTAGTGGGCGCCATCTAGGAGCAGCCCGCCGAACCATTTTGGCTGTAGTATGAGTGTGATGAGGGACAGCTCGAGGCTTGAAAACTTTGCCGAAGGATGGCACAGAACCGTTCGTTTGTTTATTTGTTTTTCCCAACACTCGGGCCACACTTGGGAAAGCACCGAAGTTGGCCAACCGAGCGAGTACCGACGAGTCGCGGTTACCAGGGCTTTGTGATTCCTCCCACTTGGGGCCACATTGTTTTCCCATCAACACCAATACCCCGACTCCGACGGGTGTTGCTGCGGTGTTACTGCTCGTGGATCGACGAGACGAATGCAATGACGCGCTGCCCCACATCCATCTATCCATCCTCAGTTTTCTGTAACGGTGAGTGCTCCACCCGCTTGATCAGGAACGATTTTACAGCTTTCCAAGTACGGAGTACAACAAGGCACACGGAATCGAATGGCAAAGCAAATCGGTGCTTGTTTTTCCAATCCCGCAGGCGGTTTGGTTTTGTCACCGTCGGATGGTGAAAACTGTGTGGAAAAACTCAACACCCTTTCGCTCTCTCTCTCTCACTCTGTGTGTGCACTTCCTTGCTTCCCTTTCTTTCGAACCCGTTGCAACAGCGTCACACACTTTCTAGGCATCTGAAAATCTTAATTTGTCGATAGCTTCCCACACTGCAGCACTATACCTCGAGCCGAGCCAATCTATTCTTAAATATTTACGAGCGTATATTTATTTCCAATCCCGCACTCGGGCGCAGAGATCTTGCCCGAGAAAATCTGCTCCTTCGCAGACAGTTTTTCTGCCCCACCGTTCCTTCGATCCCAACCCCAGGCCGGTTTGCTAACCCCGGTGCTATACTATTCCCAGCCCAGCACACTTGCTGTCACGTCAACGATCCACGACGATAGGATTACTTCGTTCGATTGGCTTCCGATGCCGCGATGCCTCAAGGACCACCCTCAAGGAAGTTCTTGGAGCAGAGGAAAGATTTATTGCTTTTCAGCTACGTTGATTATTTTCCTCCCTTTGCGACCACCACTCGTCTACGCCTCACACTCATCCGCTCCACGACAGAGAAAGTCCCATTCTCGAAAGCTTCTTTGCCACTTTGACAGGATGGCTGGAGGAATGGGCATCGGCAAGATGCTGGCGGTGGACGGATCTATTATTGCTTCATCTATTTAGGAGCAAGATTTGGTGCTGGAAATTTTAATTCCCGCTCGTAATCTTTGCTGTCTCAGCTCCTCGAGGCATGTTTACGCTGGTGAGTGTGGGAATGGGCTCGATGAAGCTCGACACCCCGATCGTGCTGGCGCTGGTAAAGCACTCATCATTTCCAAAATAAATCGCGATGCAATAACAAAAACAGCTTTTGGCCGGCTGCCAGCAGCTTCGAGCTGATTGCTTATTTTATATAATGATGCTAGAAATTAAACTTTTAATTATATACATTAAACAAACAGAGCTACATCCTTTTTACCAGGTGCCACAATGTTTGATGCTTGATATCAAACGAATTTCTTTCGCTTTCCCTAATAAGCACGGTAGAACGCCGAAAGAAATACCACAGACCGATATATTTTATTAAGAGATACTGCTACTTCTCACTGTAGTTTGGAGCTGCTGGATGGGTTGCTCCCAGATAGCCAGTTCTAAGCTATTGCCACACCTGAATATTGTGTCTTAATTAATACTGTCTAAGCCCTTAACCTAGCTTCTAATAGGGTGCGGAATGTTTTACGGTAAAGAAGTTTAACCCCACCGAAGCAACGAGACTGCTCCCGCATTTTATTGGAAACCCAAAACACGGGAATTCTTTTACCAAAAATAAAGGAAAATTTTATATATTCCATCCCTGCAACGAGCACCGGCACGAGATGGGGAGAAATAAATAAAATGTACATTAGCATAAGCAAACTGGCACCGCTCCGGCCGTGTGCGATTGTCAAAGATTATCGTGATTATTGAAGAAGGTAATTAGATTTTGAACGGTATCGTGTCGGCAGGGAGGCCCTCGAGGCCATCTTCCTTTACACACACACAGGTCTGTGCACCGTGCGTCAAAACAAGTTTAATTAATTTCTGTACGATCGATTTCATCCTCTAGGAAGGAATTTGGCCGTGGAGCGATGGAGGTGCCCGTGCACCAAAGGGAACCTAATAATCGTGAAGTTAATTTTAATTAAATGGTTTTGCCAAAAGACACGCGAAAGCCTCGGCTTCATTAGGCCGCTTCCGAGAAACGATTTGGGGTACGATTTCGGTTGGTAAGGGGAGTTGTTTTGCGAGCAGACAGATGGAAGATGGTCACAGTCACACACAGCAGAAGTAATGCAGGCGTAATGTCCGGTTTTTGGTGGGACTACGATTTTGGGCAAAGAAATCCTACCATCCCCGGTATGTTAATGGTGTGCTGCGTCCAATGGAATGGACAGACAATGGTGGGGAGCGAAATTAAGCGACAAAAAAAACAACAACATCCCAACTCATCAGTCCGAAAACATTGCTCGGAATCTATTTACGGCCTTCCGCTATAAACATACACACACGCACCACGCACCACATACACCTGGCAGGAAACTAAGGACGGAGAGGTATATCCGTGCAGCCTTACACGTTTCATTTGACTTTCAGCTTCTTCAGACCGTGCGACTGGCAGTAATCCTGATACCAGCGCTCATACCACAGCGCACTGTTCGTGATGGCCTTCTCCTCGCTGTAGATCGGCTCGTAGTCCAGGTAGATCGATGCACGGATCCGATTGAACAGCATAATGGACGACATGTACGACAGCATCCCGCACGGCGGTACCGGGAGCCGGATTTTCGCAAACGGATGCAACGCTTTCACCAGCAGCTCGAGCAGAAACGCCAGAAAGTAGGAAACGAACAGCGGTATCTGGTAGCTGGACGGGCGCAACTTGAGCGTATCGTTGGCGCGCGAGATACGCTGACAGAAGCGCGTCGTATCCTCGATGCCGGACTCGTCCGTCACGAACACCGGATAGCCGGCAATGTTTTTGGCATTCTCGACCAGTGCGTCCTTCGCGCGCACCAAACACCAGGCCGCGTTGCCGGCGTAGATGAGCTGCTGTTTGCCACCGGGCCCGGCCAGCTTCGGGATGCTGCCGTTAAACTTTAGTGCCAGCTTCGTGATGGACGGTACGAACCGTTCGTCACACTCGCCGAACATGGTCGGTGGCCGGATGGCAATGGTTTTCAGTTTCTCTGTCGGATGGAACGCAAAAAAAAAAACAAAATGGTAGGTTGAAAGAGATGAAGATGGTTGTTTATAGCAGGTGTAGAGAAGGTAGCTTAGATACGAGCTGTTTGCTAGTGGGAAGGACTATGTTTAGTCGGTATTTGAAGCATTTGAATGCTGTTTTTTGTCAAGATTAGGATACAGGTTTTGTCCTAGTAGTAATCAACTTCATGCAGAATTAGATGAGGTTTATAGTTATTCAAGAAAAAGCACTTATTACTATCTCAGGGTGCTACAAGGAATAAAAGCTATTGATTAAGCTGATTGATTTTTTTAACTATCTCACAAAATCTTCATTGAAATAACCATGTAAGAGACCAAATTAAGCTTAACATCCGTGTGTCCTATAAGCGTTACGTTGCGATAATTATGGCTGATTCCAGCATTGGCTTGACAACTCCTCGCATTAAACATAAAAAGTAATGTTAAATACCTTCAACCTTAAATGCATGCCTACAAAATTCCATTCAGCCATTGCAAAAACATTAATTATCATTTTCCCACCGACTCCTGCTCCTGTTTCATAAATAACACACATTATAGCAAAACAGCAAACGGCCCCCACAGCATTCCCTTCAGCATTACATGAAGAAAGTGAAAGGTAATCATAAGCATCTTCCAACGGCGAAACCTTTGCTTAACCTTCTCGCACCTCCAGAACGAACTCACTTACCACCGTTCGCCAGCAGTGTGTCGTTGGCCTCGATTGCGAGACACTCCGCCCGCCACTTGGAGGCCGGATAGCCCGGTATCTGGAACTCGCTATCCTTCGCCGGGACCTTCGTCTTCGGTTCCGTCTGATTGCAGATGATGGTAAAGTTGGCCTTCCCCAGGTACGGTGTCATGTGGATCAGGCAGTCGCTGGTGAAGACGAGCCGGGGCACACTGTACCGGCGGCACAGTTCGATCACCCGGGCCGTACCGTCCACGTTGACGCGCTGCAGCTCGTCATAGTTGGGCGGAAAGTCGAAGTTCATGTACGCGGCCAGATGAAACACGCAGTCAACGTTTTCGAATGCGTGCTCGATCGCTTTCGCGTCGCAGATGTCGCCGACGTACGAGACAACTTTCTTGCTCTCGGTGTGACCTTTGGGTTTTGGGTGAATTGCCCGATAAGAGAGGGTAAGGTTAGGGGGGGGCAAAAGGGTAAGTGACGATCGTCAGCGCTACGTACCGAGCCGGTTCTCGTAGGGGTTAAGGTCGACCACTCGTATTTCGCCAACCTTGCTGTCCCGCTCCTGCAGAACTCTGATCAAGTGCTGTCCGTAGAATCCGGAACCGCCTGCAACGAAACGTTGTGAGGGTGAAAAAAGAGAACTTAGACACATGCATCAACCTTCAAAGATGGAAAAGATCGTTAAACATCATTTAAAGTCAACCAAGAATGCTCGATGTTGTATGCTTCCTGTTTATTTACTGCCATACTTGACATACTTCAGGTAATTAATATTGTCAGCGTAAGAAACTGTTCATACCAAGCCAATATCTTATTTTACGTTTCAGAACGAACTCGCTTCGTAACCTTGCCGAGTTACCAGTTCGTTTTTTTCCCCAGTGCTGATTGGCGATCCCATGATCCCCGCATCAACTTACGCCCCACGCTTGATGGCCTAAATTTAGGCGCCCAAAAATCATTGACCGGCAATCAACTGTCAACGCGTTCAAACGCCTTTTGGCGCCCCCGGTCGGTTCCGGAACCATGACGAATAATAATCCCTACCGCGCGCCCGTCGCTGAACGCCCCAAACAAACAAACAGACAAACAAACACAAACCGATATGAAATACGTCTCCAACGGGGTCAGCAAACTCTTCCTTGCAGGCATTGCAGGCGAAAGGGGAGCGAGGATGCATGCACCCTCCCCCCCGAATGGGGTCGCCGAGAATTGGTTTCTGCCACCCTCAATTCCGGGGACGATTTTCTACCGAAAAATTGCTGACTGCAGGGAAATTTATCTAGCAACAAGCAAAGCACCGTGTAGCATCACGGGAAACTGACGATGTCCGGAATGGGAAGTTGGAAGACGGTTGTTTGTCGTCTGTAAACAATTTTAACGTAACGCAGTCTGTCGCCCTGCTCGGCCCCACGGAAGTCCTTAAGGCTTTGGGACACGTTCGGAACGCGGGGCATTTATGGAGGAGCAAAAAAAGTAGAAGAAACACTCACAAACACACACACACACGTTCCCAAAATGTTTGTTACTCGCACGCAGGCGACAGCCAATGAATGGATGGAAACGGAGTCGTATAATTTTTGCCAATAAACTTGCTTACGGGACCGAAAGTGGAAAACGGGATAGGTTGGTTGTGCACGGAAAGAAAAACATCTAACCCCGATGGCTTTGCGGGTAGTAGCATTTGTACGAGTTTTATAGTAGGTTGAGGTTACATGTTTATAAAGTGACATTAATGCTACCGGGAAGGAAAAAGGTCTTGGGACAAGATTAAAGACATTCCAATTAGGGACATCCTTGTAGAATGAGAATCGTGGATTCATATTGTTTGAATAGAATTTTTAGGAATTATTGCGCTTCAAAATAAAACTTAACTTTAATCTTAAATTCCTTGTCTTTTGGCCAAGGAATCAGGATTTATGTCCCTATCAATGACGTGTTTAAATCCCAGTTGATTAAACATATGGATTATCATGCTCATCACAACTTAATACGCATTTTTCATGTTGCAGGCTTCAGCGTCCTTCTTCATTGAGAACTACAACAACTTCTTCTTCTTTCTTGGCCTAATGACCTCTTAAGGTCGTGCCTGCCATTTTTGGCTTACTAGACTTATTATTACTACATAGTTGGATAGACAGTCTTCACTATGGGGGGAACGGCCCAGATGAGACTTGAACCCCGGTCCTACCGTGTGAAGACCGGCGCCGTTGTCGCAACTACCACCGGGCCGTCCCAACAACAACTATTAGAGATTTTGACCTGCCGCTTCTGGCTTGCTTGACTGAATATAAATAGGAGTTCTATACTAAAGTCCTGCATGTAAAAAGCAACTGTCCATGACTGTTTCTAATTCTTTTTAAGAAACATTAACACCAAGACGTAAAAGCAAACAATTTATCCTACTTCCTGGGTCTCTTAAGAGCATTGATGATGTTATTAGTGTGCCTACAATATTTACTCTT
Source organism: Anopheles maculatus (assembly GCA_002091835.1). Taxonomy (NCBI): domain Eukaryota; kingdom Metazoa; phylum Arthropoda; class Insecta; order Diptera; family Culicidae; genus Anopheles; species Anopheles maculatus. Next base: position 588,526 of record KZ061561.1, read on the forward strand.
GGAATCTTTTGGATTCTCTACGGGGATCTATTGAACACAAAATATTGACGAAGATGCGCTACAACAGCTACAAGAATGATCGAGTATTATAGCTCCAACGTGAAAATAGTGTTCAACAGACTGAATAGCAGGACAGTACAACAGGAATTCATGATCAAAATTGTACAACTCAGACCTTTTATATCCTTCTGATGTCCAGATGTTTGAAACCATCAACCAAGATGACATCAGAAAACCTGTCAAAAATTTATTAACGTATCATTCGTGTAAAGCTTCTATGCAAAACGTTTCTCAATAGTTTTCAAAGTAAATTATTACATATTTATTTTCACCTGAAAGAGTTGAAGATATTTTAATAAATATCTCTTGAAAACCTCAGCTCTTCCAAAAATTCCGACCATATACTCCAGCTCCAGTCTCGTTGCATGATCGAACCGCCTTTCGAACGATTCATGCAGCAACACTGAAAGCTTCACTCATACGGTATCTCCCTGGTTCCGAAAAGATGTAATTTTTTTACATCAATCACCTACAACCGGAATGATTCGACTGCACACACACACAGTACGGTGTATGTCTTTTAAAAGGAGAACCAGGTACAAAAAGAAACACCGATCCTACCGCGCAATCAAATAAATCAAATCCCTACTTAATGCACCGACGAGAAGCACCAAACATGACGCTGTTGAAGCTGAATTTGCGCGAGAATTAAAAAGAAACCCCTTTTTCTGGATGGTTCTGCGGTTTCCATTTGTGAAGTGAAATAGTGGGAAAACAGGGGGAAAGATAACACGACCACCAAAAAAAAAATCCCAAATCATCATAATCCAACACTGCGCGGATGGTATCGATAATTCAATTTGAAGCTTATACTCGAGAATCCGTGTGCGGTGACACACCTGGGAGAGTGTGTCGAAAAAAAAAAATTACACACAGCACACGTGTTCAGTGCTAGGGATTCCAATGGGACAACGATCGCGAAGTGGATAGATGTAGCTGAATGAACTGACACTGACAGTAGATAACGATGTTACCTTCGATATTAAAATATATTATCGGGACACGAAACCTGCAATTAATTTAACTGTTATGGGTTTTAAAACTTTCTATGAAATTTTATTATCGAATGAGTTCTGCCAAAAAAGTAATAAACCACAGTAAAAGCGAAACAACCTCCGCGAATAAACAAGACTAATAATTCTGTAAATCATTGCCCAATTTACCGCTCACACTGAAAATGGTTTAATTAACCAACGCCACGCCATTCCGTGTGCCCATCGACGGCACCACCAGCACTACCAAAATGCACTGCCCAATGTTTACCAACGAAGGACATTACCCAACTAATAAATGTGTTCCAGCCCAATATTGGTAAATAAAACGAGTGCAGAAAACTGATTTTCGGGTCCATACGAAAGCGCATCCTGGTCCGCCGTGACCATCCACAGACCACACGATTAAACCGAACAGCACACCGGAAGGATGGAGTGTGACGAATCCGATTTTATTCACCTAACTTTTCATTCGAATTTCACCATCCAACCGTGCACTTCGCTCCTGTTCCTAGTTCCCTTCTGCTACGAGTGCTACAAGTACAAACAGCACCATCAGTTTATCTGTGAAAGTAAACAGCAAAGCAGCGCCAGTTCACAGAACCTGCACCGGGCCACCCTGTCGCACCCGACAGAATAGCAAGTGTGTGGAAAATGCTGGAAATGCTACGGGCTACCATAGAACCCGGGCACTCGTAAGCGAGCAGGAGAATTTACAGAGGCGCATCAAACCGGCAAAGTATACAAACACAAGCGCCAAAGCGTAGTGAAAATGCGTTCACTTTTCATCCTCCCGCTTGGAAAACAGGTTTCAAAAGACGTGTGCGAGAGTGAGTGAGCGCACCGCCTCCTGCTGTCCGACCGGTGCGCGTCACCAATATTACAGATTCATTATGTTGATAGAATCATCATCATCGTTTTGATTTTGTATTTACACATAATTTGAATTTTAAATAAACCCGCTCAGCCCGAGCAGCGCGAGCACTTTCCGAACCGAGGATTTCTGGTCCGATTCCGGCCCGATTCCGGCAGAGCCTGTCGGTACGGGGAAGCCTATAAGCCCTCCACACCACCGGGTTCGGGCCAGCGTACTGCCCGAACTGCAAAATGTTTCTTGCCAGCGTCGTTTCGCCGAAACCTCGTTTGTCACACCGGAAGTCTATCAACTCAAATCAAACCCCACAGGTTACAGGATGACGGACCGTTTCAACCGTACCAGTGCGAGAATCTGGTTCCGTTCTCCTACAGAACGATCCGACGCGGTACCTCCACTTTAATCCTTTCCACCGTGCACACCCGGCTGCTGTGGGTGATGTGCTGTGACAGTGGTTAAATGAGAAACTATGAACCGGTGCGGTGCGATTCTAAGAACACAAGCGACGGCTTTCGAGGGAATTGGTATGCTAATTCACATCGTTCAGCATCGTTCGCACTTGTGCAGTGGAAAGGAATGTCATTGTTTTGTCGACTGATCAGGGCGCTCGGATGGTTTGTGATTTATCTACTCACTAAACAGTAGCGCGGCTGAGTTTTGGGAGTGCCTGGGTTTTTCGATATGGGGGGGGGAGGAAAAGGCAATCTATCTTCTATTAGAATTCAAACCATATGATAGTGAGCTAGGACAGTGAGCGGCAAATAATAGGATCATACCGGCAGTTTGTTATGAGTCGCTCTGAGTAGCTTAACGGTGTGTGAGTGCACGGCACATTTCAGTAGTTTTTTAATTTGAGCTTCTCGGATAACTTGCAACCTAATTCCTGCTTAAATATTTTTAAACTATTTTTGTAACTCCATACTTTCGTCAAAAACTATCTCCAAGCAAGCAGGTCCTTAGATTTCCTAGTAGCCATCTATTGTGCATCGTGCATCACAAACTGCTAAGAAGAGACGAATAAAGTCTCGAGACGCAAAGTGCAATTAATCAAATATTTGCCCTCAAAACGAAAACAACTTCCAGAAACTAGAACCTCAAATAGACATTAAAGAATCCTATCTGGACTGACTATCCGACACTCTTATTTACTTATAAAGCACTACAACCGACGGACACATCAACGCCATCCCTCCAAATCAGTTTGGGACTACCATGCCTCCTCTGTCGAGGTGGCTGGGTCATCTAGTGCCATTCTCATGACGTGACCCAAGCGGGCCCAAAAATCCTACTGAACATCTTCCTCTCAAACGCTGCTGAGAGAGTTTCGTATGTTTTTGGACATAGTCCATATCTCAAATGCCCATGTGAGTACTGGGACTATAAATGTTCTATACAGTCGCAACTTGACTATACTACTTTGTGGTTCAATTAAGGCTAGCAATCAATTATAAGAACTAGCAACTCGTTAAGCCAAAAAGAAGAAGTCCTTTCGTAGTTCTCCAAAACCAAGATACTGTTCAACAAGTTTCAGATACACTGACTCTCATAACATGAGCTCGTGAGTAGCAGTAGAAGTAGGGTATTAATTGAGATGGTAAAAGCTCATCCTTTTGCTTCCAATTCTTATATGACCTCAACGAAATAGACTAACCAGAATCTAATGAGCTGATCTTAGCCATAGAAAGCTTGTAGGGTATTTTTAAGTTACCAAATTAAGGTTTCTAGTAGCAGGTAAGATCCAGATATCTAGGTAGGAGTTGCAAGGATTGCTGGTTCCAATGTATTGATAAGAACATTCAATGAGATGCTTTTAGCTCATGTTCTTCAGGATGACTTCAATCAAATAGATTTACCAAGATCCAATGAGCTTATCCTACCCATGGAAAGGCATCGGATTAAGCTCATGAGGTCTTCTTTGGATTATAAAATCTGACAGAGCAAGACCAACTCGTTTTGAAAGAAATCCTATAGAAAACTAAGGTTACAATGTAGTTGCTCTTATAAAAATCTTATTCTTACCAATACGATCATTATTTCAACACAACTTTGAACATTCATATCTGCTTTTTAATTCAACAACCAGTAGAAACCAGTAGTTCACTTTATTCCGTCCGTCATCCATCTTTTCGATTGCCTTTTAAACGACGTACACATTTCAGCGAAAGTTAATAGAAAGGCACTTCTTTCTGATTTCTGTCACCTACAGCAATTTATCAACTGCACCAAGAGTACAATAATACTCACGTTGCTTGTTTGAGAAATGATCAAATTGAAATATTTATATAGCTATAGAGTTGAACAGAAAAAAACCCCCCCCCTTCATCTTTTCGATTGCTTTTTAAACGACACATTTCAGTGAAAGTTAATAGAAAAGCACTTCTTTCTGATTTCTGTCACCTACAGTAATTTATCAACTGCACCAAGAGTACAATAATACTCACGTTGCTTGTTTGAGAAATGATCAAATTGAAATATTTATATAGCTATAGAGTTGAACAAAAAAAAACCCCCCGCGACCATGATGTCCCTGCCGAAAAACTCATTCCGATTGCACATTTATCAACTCAAAGACGATTAACAGCGGTGACAACACGCTTAATCCCGCACTGATCGATTTTTTGTTTTCGCACCAACGTTTTCGCCCCCGAAAAACTCAATATCATACCGCGAACGCCCAAAAACCCCGTGGAAAAATGCAAATTTTCTCCATCACCCAAGCAGCCCAACAGCAATCCAGGTTACCGGTTGTTTCCCTTTCATCAACATTCAGCATTCGACAGAAACAACAACAACAGTCACACAAATCCTCAGTAGAAGGAGCGATCGAGAAGGGGGAAAGGCGTTCGGGGAAAAACGTGCGGGAAAAGCTGAAAGTCGCGGAAATCGGTGGCCAGTGTTTATCTTGCAGGAATAGGATTTTCGCTGAATATTGAATTCAAGCTAAACGGTGCTTCGGTTTGTGCTTCTGTTTTTTTTTCCTGCCGAACGCGGCATGAAGATGGTACGAGTTTTTCGGCTACACAGCGGACACACCGAGACCGGAAAAGTCAATCAAAAAAGCTTCCCTGCCAAAAATAGCTTCCCACACGGAACGGAGATTGGGGAAAAAAGGAATTAAAACGGACACAGAGGAGAGCGAGCCAGAGAGATGGCGCAAGGTATTAAAGTGGTCGCGGGCGTTACTTTCCCGGCCGTTCTTCCAGGTAAAGAACACTGTTAGATGGAAATGGTTCCGCGCAGCTTACCGGCGGTGAAAGTGAATAACTTTTCTTTGCAGCTTTTTTTCTTCTCTCACTTCTTTTCTGCTCAGACGCGACAATAACGAAGCTTTTCCGTTGAATCACTCTATTTATCTACCTCAAACAATCTATCTCATTGCACGTGTTGGAACACATTCTTCGGCGCGTACGTACGAGATGAGTAATGAATGTTACGATCAACAGAACGTGTGGCAACAAAAAAAAACGCTTCTTCACGTGCTCTCGCGCTTGACGCCATACGTCAGCCACACACACACACACACACATGCCACACACTCCCGAGCCCGAGAAAAGCTGTTAAAAATTGTAACACAATGCCTGGGCCCCGCTGGATCTGGGAAATGGGTCGGAGTGAAAAATTAGGAATTTCGTTATTAAATTTCCACCCAGTCACGTTTTCGACTTATCAGATTTGTTCGACGACAGCGACGCGTTTGCTGGTGCGTTGTCAAACCAGGAAGGTGTTAAATGTTCCAACCTTGTGAGATGGCATTCTTTTGCCGCACGATGTAATGGGTACGTTTTTTAGATCTACACGAGACGATGAGGCAGGTGAACCGTACACAAACACAACACATGTTCCCCAGCATCAAATCGGAAAGGAAAATAAGAAGTTTTTTTCTTTGCCTTGCGTGTTGACAGAATCATACCACAAGTTGGCGAATTTTTAGCAATTTAATTCGAACTCGCGTCAGCAATATCCCGCCACCCGGTGTCTCCATCGGTGGTTTGGGTGGCGTACTTTTTTTTTCTCTCTCCCTCTCGAGACGCTTCTACGTGACTCTCGAAATTTGATCCAGCACATAATCAATCAATAACCTGTGAAGAGGGTGTGTTTGTATCAATAACAATGAAAAATGATTAGAATTCCTTCGGATGAAGTTTGGGGCGCGTTGGAACAGATTTGGGGCGTCCGTTAAAGGACGTTTGGGAACCAACACTCCCAAATACACGAAAAAATCAACAACATTCTGGGTTTTAAGTGAAAGGGTCCTAAAAGAAATATTGTTTCTGAGGTATTTAACTGGTTATTTTGATTTATTTTAAAGACAAATTTTAAGAGTTTATCCTTTTCATTTCTGTCTGAGTTATTAGACTGTATGTTCATCTTGAAACCAGCCCAATAAAAGAATGAATAGTTATAAAATTTCGTTGTGAAGTCTTGTTGGGCTCCAATAATATTGTAAAAGTATGAGATTTATATTGCAGGAGCGAACATATACACTTCTTCTTCTTCTTTCATGGCCTAACGACCTCTTAAGGTCATGCCTGCCATTTCTGGCTTACTAGACTAATTGATACCGCATAGTTGGTTAGTCAATCCTCACTATGGGGGAACGACCCAGATGAGACTTGAATCCCGGTCCTGCCGTGTGAAGACCGGCGCCGCTGTCGCATCACCACCGGGCCGCCGAACATATACACTAGATGTTTCAGATCATGAATCTCCTGCAGCACAACATCCCTCATTCATCGACTAAAGGTGATCTTCAATACTAAAGATCATTATTTAAGCTATCTGTAAGGTTACTGCAACTACTAAAGATCTTTATGTACAGTCCATCATGCGTCCAAGAAGATCAGATCGTAATTGAAATTCTGTCATTGAATCAGTAGTGGCTGAACAAGATCATGTCGTCCAACAAGGACAGTAAGCAACGAACCCTGGAAACTATCCATAAAGGGTATGATGACTTTCTCGAGTAGGCAAAACAATGCAGTCTTCATTATCTTTCATCTGAGAAGAACTTTACCTGAACTCTTTGAGTGTGTTTTCTCAACTTCAAGCTATGGAGATTAGCTGAGATTGAAAGATAATCAAGGTAAAATTTAATGCTGCACGTATAAGATACGTAGAAGAGTTATTTCTTTGACAACATCCAGACATCTACATCAAGACATCCGTCATCTAACCATCGAAACATGCTGAGGATCACCATGAGTGGCTTAACGCGGGATAACAGATTTACTATTTTTATCTTATAATCTATAAAACAACCGAGAGACTTCATATGATAGTTAGTCGAACAAATTTGACATTGTTAACTTAATTTCTCCTATTGAATGAGGATCTTTAATAGTGATTAAAAGGAGCCCTGCAATAAACGTGGTCTGCAGCAAATAACGCCTTACAGATCGAACCCTAACAGTTGAACTGTAACCTTCATTCAATTTTTTGAGGACAACACATCAGATGAGCAATACTCAAAGCGCGGTTTGACTAGCGACCAATGCAAAGCTTTTAAACAACGAGATTGATTATTTGAGAGGAAATAATGTGCTAATGACCCAACGACACTTAATACATGCCAATGTGCTTTTTAACACTTACTGCACAGCAATTTGTAAGAAACAAGAACCTGGAATATTAAACAGTTATTAATAACCTTATGGAATGCACGCCTATTACAGCATACGTGCTACATAGCGTTATCACCGTAAACAGAAGGAATTAGCTATTCCGATCGAGTAAGAATCAACTGACACGGTTGATGATTCAAACCCAACAGACAAAGACACCGGAAAAGGCTAAGAACATGTCGATACAGCACGCAAAACAGCTGTTAAAAACCCGTTTCGCAAGAACCAGACAAGAACTGACCTTCACGTTTAGCATTTACTGCGAAATTGATCGTGCTATGTTGCAGTTTTAAGTAGAGAAGATGCGGCACTAATTTTGGGCTGCTTTTAAAGAACGATAATATCGCGAAGTTGATATCAACCTGTGCGTTTTTTGAAACAGGGACATGTATCAACAAACCTAGTTTCGTAGATTACTCAACACCTTAGCCCTGGCGCACCTTTTCAATATTCAACTATTCACGTTATAATATGCGAATTTATACAACAACCGTCTGTCTTTTTTTTCGTTCAACCAAATCTTTCTAAACACACGCCTCCCCAAACTCCAACACACACCTTACGTAACGTTGACGGTGACTTTTTACCAATACGGTCATCAAATCATTCACCCGAATATTTTGTTCACTAAGGCAACCAACCAAAAAAAGAGAGTCAAAATCTCGAAACGGTTTGAAAATGAAACTTATAAGATAAAATGAAAACGCAGCTATCTCCAGCGCCATGTTTCGTAAACAGATTCATCTCGCTCGAACGCATTGTTTGTGGATTTAGTAACAGCGTTTTACCAAACAGCGACCAAAGCAGAAACAAGAAACCTGCAGCCAACTGTCTGTCCTAAGGTGGGTTTAGGCTTTAAGCTAGTCACTGTCGAACCTGCTCGAAGCTGTGCTGCCGTTCGGTTATGCGCAGCAGAAGAAGTGAAAGAAGCGCGCGCTACGATTAAGAAATACACCCGAAACTTCGAATCGAATGTCCGAAATCCGATGCTACGGTGGAGACACACGCACACACGCGCCACGAAACCCGAAATAGGTTTCTTTGTGCAATCCGGCGCATTAACTAGCTTCATCAGAGCAGCTAGCGGAAGTGTAGGAATACAGGTTCGCGCCACGTGTTGGTGATTGTAACGCCCAACCATAGTGAACCGGCCAGCGAGATAAAAAGTGAAACAAACCCAGTAAGACAATTGGTTGAGAAATTTGGACCATGCCTTCCATCTTTAGCGCCCAAAGCTCCAAAACGACAGTGGACAGGTTGGAAATTCTCGTTCAGAAGGTTTTCCAGTAATCACCTTCATACTTGACAGCCTAAAGAAGTAAGATTCGTCACACAAGAAGCCCTTTCGCCCTACGAACATCGCACGGTGTGAGAATGGTGGAAAACAAAACAATCAAAATTTTAATTCGCCACAGCCAGCGTAAAAGCTTCCCAAGGTCATAACCGTGTCTTGGGCCTATTTTTAAGATTGGCAACCCTGCGGTTGGAGAACTGATGAGGATTTAAAATTAATATTATGAAAGCTGCCTAGCAAAAGAGAGTTTGAGCGAGAGTGAGAGGATTCGTTTTAATGTTGATCCTCACACGATCCACGCATGCTCGATGTCTCGAGTCTCGAGTCTGGAGCCAGCGCGTCTAGGAGAAGTCATTAATCATTGGCTTTAAGTAGCCGTTTAAATAACAAAAGTGAAAGATTTGGCATGGGTTGCTTTGGTTGCATAAGCGCTTCGTGGATGTCTGATACTGATCGGGCTCAATATAAGAAATTCATTTTTTTAAACTAATACTGATCACTACCTACCCGTAACTAGCACTATTTCTTTCTTATCCATTTTTCACGAGCTTCAGGTGCTATTCTTTCTTGACTCTGCTGTATTATCACTTGCACAAACACGATCACTGATAGCAATTTTCGAACCTAGACGAATCGGACGATCCTCGCTCTCTCTCTGTCGCTCCAAGAATCACCAAAACTGGTAGACACAATCGAGTTGTTGATATTGCGGGTGTTGCTCCAAAGCCCAAACCATCGACAATCGGCAGCCTGATCAGATCACATAACTCGTTGACACGTCTTCACACCGCGTTTCACAGGGTGGCCACAATAAGCTTACACAATCGAACGCTCCCCCCAACTCAGTGAGGTTAATGTGAGGCAGACGAAACGGACGGACGACTATCAGCACTATCAGTGACCGAGCGGATCAACAACCGCGGGAAAAACGTGGCTTGCACAACACTCAAATACACACACGCACACACCGTGGCCACTCATAAACGGTACAGCAATTGTGATGAATTCGCAAACTGGATCAAAACTGTTGTGTTCACGCAAAATTTTAACGAACTTTTAATTAAAGAAAAAAAATACAAAACGATCAGTTGCACGCGCGTGCACTTTTGCTGATCGTGCTGGAATCTTTTGCTGCTGCTGCTGCTGGCTACACCTATCTGCACCGTACGAAACGCGTCCAAGCTACGGGCCGTCAACCGGTCAACTGATCGAACGCGGACCGCCACTGCCTGCGATCCTACGCGATCGTGAAGAAGTTATACATATTATTTCGTATCCGCGTCTCCTTTGTCTGGTTTCGTGCGATATTATCGGAGTTTCTTTTTTTAAGCCTCTTTAAGAAGAGAGAGAGAGAGAGAGGGTGTTGACCGAACCCAGACACACACATATACACACAGTGACTGATTGTCACACCGAATGGGTCGGATCGCCCTCCCCGATGACTTCTTGTGATGCTTCTCGCGCACGCACGTTATCATCTCCCAAAGCCGTTGCGAAGGGTGAAGAAATGTAGGGCTTTCAAGGTAAGACACCCCTGGTTCTTCTGTTTCTTCTTCTCACTGCTGCTTCTCTTTAAAGCACTTTTGCCCATTGCCCACCCCATTGGTGGCATTGGCCGCACGGTGCACGTGAGTCTACCATAATTATGCAACGCCCGTGTCGTCGAATTTGGTCCGAGCCGCAATCGGTTTGCCGGCCGATCGGAAGCGTTGTGGTGAATTTTTGTGGGCCACTTTTTTTGTTGTTGCTGTTGTTATTGTTTGTCTGCTTTTCTTTACCACGTTGTTTGCATGATACACTTTTCTTAATGGATTTACCACATTGTATCGCTTCTCGCTCTTCTCTTCGCGGTTTTCGGTTTTCTGTTCAAGGCGGATGTTCTGTCGTAATGATTGTTTTTGTTAAATGAGATGAGTTTGTTTTGTTCGTTTGCTTGTTACTGTGGTGAGACGATTGGTTACCGTGTTATTTTCTTCTGTGTGGCCTTTACTTTCACTTTGTTCTTGTCTCTTGCTAATTTGTACATCTGTATTTCATTGTTTTATCTGACAATTCATCGATAAGTAATTAGTTTCTGGAGCGTAAGTGAAACACGCAGGTAAATCCACGCTGTTAATAGCTTTGTTGTTAAGAAATGTGTTAATTATTTTGTGTAGAAAAGCCCGATTAATTTACTTTATCTTTATATCACGTTCACTTTCATTACCATCGTTGAGTTCGGCGATTTTCATCGCCTTTAGTAGCTCTTTTATGTATTTTTTTTTGTCTAAGTTTCATGACATTTTGCTGTATCGGTGTTACTCAAATCATTATTTATGTAAATGTAAGTCTTGGTGTAAATAAATTTAGACAAACCTTAAATTTATATAAAATTAATCCTTATTGTAGCAAGAGACTATACCTAATTAACCTATAACAGGTTTAATCAAAATAATAGAAACAAATAATGAAAACGTCCGTAAAAATAAAATGAAAAAAAAAATAAAATAAACTATTTTTTCAAAATTAAACTCATTTTTAAACGAAAATTGTAGTAGAAAACGACAACAACGTTATTTTATCAGCCCAAATAAAATGTAAAAATAATGAGAAATATAAACAAAAAACAAGTAGAAAATGGAAACAAGTAAAAACATGTATTTAAAACAATACATTAAAATGTAGTGCAAAAAGAACAAAAAAACTCAATTAAACTAGATAAAATAAAATTTAAAGAATGTATGAAAACTAAACAACGGAAAACTAAAGAACAAAAACAATTAAAGCCAAAGAAATATGAAACAGTAAGAATTAGATAATTTGGGGCGGCCCGGTGGTGTATCCGATAGCGGCGCCGGTCTTCACACGGCAGGACCGGGGTTCGAATCCCGGCGGACCGCCTCCCCGTACGCAGGACTGACTATCCAGCTACGGGTAAGACCAAGTCATAGAAAGCTAGAAATAGCAGGTCAAGACCGACTGAGGTTGTAGAGCCAGAGAAGAAGAAGAAGAAGACCTTATTGTTACCGCATAGTTGGATAGTCAGTCCTCACTATGGGGGAACGGCCCAGATAAAGAATTACAACAATTCTCCATAAAAACAAAAAACAAGTGTAAAAAAATACACTTACAAAATAAAAATAAATTAACATATTCCACATTACAATAAAACAAATAAAACAAAGTGAATTATTTTCCACATTTACCTTTACTAGAGCAATTCCCTTTTGTCTCATTTTCTTCTGTCGTTTTCTTTAATGCTGTTCTTGTAAAGCAGCATTTGTCTGTACACAAACATTTATTACCTCCATTACATACCCAACAGCAAACCATAATACTTCTAGTTTACGTGAATGCAACCTTTCCCAGCTTTACAATCCATCTGCAAAAAAAAAAACGACAAACGGATAAAATATGACCACCCCGGTGAAGCTGCAAGGTTAACCGGTTGTGCAACCGGTAGCAACCGATGTTAATTACTCAAATATAGATCGATACCGAAAACGCTTCAGAGTGACCTCTTTGCACCCGAAAAACTCATCCCAATCCCACTCCCAAACTTCAGCCCCCGGCATGATTAGCAGCACACCCGTGTACCGCACATAATCCCAATCAATTTCACACACTAAATGATCGAGTTAATCATCCCCACCTAGCAGCAACAAATCGACACAAACACACGGTGGGCCCACAGATCCCATTTGTTAAGCTCCGTACACAAACACTAGCATTAGCATTTTCCAGTTTCCGATGCTTTAATTTTATCACGAAATAAATCACCACACACACACGGACGGGCGAGCGGATGGAAAGCAACCCAAACCGCATGGCCCCCATGGCAGAATCTCTCTCGCCTGCTCCAAAAACTCGCACTCGCTAATCCAAACCCAATTTTGCATCATATTTTTCGAAAATTTGAATTCATTTATAGGCACACGCACAGACAAACCGAAACCGGAATGCAGTAAAATTGATTCATACCCCCCAAAATGTTTGGTCCATTTTCCATTGGGGGGGCGTAGCATGCGTTCACTTCCGGTCATAAAACCGATGCAAAATAGTGATGAATTGATGAATCTAGCCGTTGGCGGGCACAATTCCGGGCACCTGACGGCCAGCATAACACGGACACAAAACCGTGTTCTTCCGCACAACTTTAACCTCCCACCGTAGCCACCAAAACTAAAGTATGCACGCGGTGCACCGTTTCTATTGAACTCAATCAGCGGACTCAATCGAAACATGTTAATGCTGACAATAATTTTCCAAATGAAATCAATTAACACTAATTTTAATTAATTTTATCATATTTCATCGTAATTATTTATGCTCAACCGGTGCCGTAGTTTTCCCTTTTTGCTGGCCACGCTTACCCACGCTTACCGGGACCGGTCTGTATTAATTTTAGTTGCTTCAATCCCGTGTGCACCCGCGCGCGGGTCCTCCTATCAGATACCGCATATGTTATTGTCCATTTTTGTCCTATGCAATCGCTTGAGCAGCATCTCGTGCTCGTTGCTTTATTTATCTTTTTATTACCCTTTTTTGCAAAATCGCTTTTTTTCACTTTTCCAATAGGCATTCTCCCCACATTCAGTACAGCGCTCCACAGCGGTGTTCAAAAAATGCACTGGACTGTGTGAGTCCTGGATCATGGTTTTTTTTTCTTCTTTGCATTATTCACTCAACCTTTTGTTTGCTATCTATCAGCATTTTATACGACTGAACGCATCCTGCCTGGCGCTGCATCCGGCCAGCATTGGCTGCGTGCGAATTGATATCGCGCAGTATTGATTCCCGGGGCCAATATTGATAAAGCAATCTGTCAGGTGCAAATGCTGACGCTCACGGTTGATAGACACACACACACACGGTCACGTTTGATGCGGTGAGCGCTCGGTGAACGTTACACACCGAATGGCCTGCAGGCCGGGTTGACCTCAACGTTTAATAACTTTATTAGGATAGGATACTGTTAATAACTGGTGTAATTGAGGCACAAATGGTGGAGATCATACGAGAGGTGTAATAAATGGGCAGCATTTCAAACAAAAAAAAACAGTCAAGGTTAAATATTATTTAACGAGCGGCATTTATGAAACTTTATGATGACTTTTTTAAGTGTTTTAAAAATAGCAACAAATCTATTCTATTATCATGTAACGGTGTACACTAATGCTACTGAGAGTTGGATTGTCCATACCATCGTTTTTATTTTTGTAACGTGATTAGTTCTCTAGACCTCACCTTTTGCCATACTGTTACAAGTTTCTCACAGACGTATATTAAAGAAGGTGATCAAATTTTGAAACGATCTAATAGTCAAAGGTGTATTTGCGATGTAGCGATTTAGGAACAGTTTCATTCATTAAAGCAAATTTGATTCTCAATATTGATTCTTGACACCTGTCAGGGGTAACATTTGACCCAAGAAAACTCCAAGATAACTTAGAATTTGGTACAGTTTCTTTGCATTTTATAACATTAGAACGAACTACGATCCTGATCCTCAGGATTACCGTTGTCTCGTTCAATTCGACAGCTCATTTAAGTGAACTAAATCTAAATTCGCCTTTCTGGACAATCGTTTTGTATCGGCAATGATCCAACTGTCGGTATTTGGAAATTTGTGCTAACCAACACTGTCGATCAATCTCCAATGCTTAGTTTTGATATTTAATGCCAAACATAGTCATTCGAGAAGACCTGATTATGTCATGAGAATGGCACTGGAACACCGCATATGTTATGACCAAGAAGTCGTGTTTGGCCTAGACTGAGATAGAGTTATGGTGTTGATACGTCAGCCAGAATAACCTGGATTGACAAACTACGGCGCTATATCATAAGCATTAAGAACGATTGTTGGAGCAGCCCAAACCTGCATAGCGGGTTGTAGCGCCTGTTAAGTTAGCAAGTATCCTAAAAACCTGCTGCGGGAAAGTATGAATGATGTGAAAGACACTAGAAGAGGACTTAATACGCACGCAAATGGGACTGACTATCCAACTATAGTTGGCTATGATCTTGCTTGAGGCTTTAGCCTAGCGCTAAGTTGTAGGACTCGCAGTAGTACCACGTGCCAATAATGATTACTTCTAAAACATCGATCATGTTACTTCTCCATTTATGATAAAAGTCCCGATTATTCATCGCCAATCCGACATCAGATAAATCATAAGTTATTTGATATCAGCAATTTAAGAATTACCTAGAAATGATTTCCCATAACACGTAACGAGCTGAACAAGTAGCTTTCCTACAGTTAACCTCAATCAACTCATTTTTATTGTTTCCATGAATTTCGCTGCATTATCGTCAATATCCGACAAATGTGTGAAAGGAATAAAAACCAATTCCGGAAACAGTAACATAAATATGCTCCTCCTTACCATCCGACTATTTGCAAATGCTTATCCCTTATCTCGGTACCTCCAATCTCCAATCGATTGGAACCAATCACAAACACACACTCCTGTTCACACAAGCTGTTCAGCACACAACTTACCTTTCGCCGAATTAACGCGGCCAATTCTGGTTTCGTTTGTCTCTTTTTCGTTCCCATTTTGTTCTGCACTTATATTTTAAATTGCATTTTAATTATCGACACGCATTAAACCCTTGGCGCCATTATGCGTTATGCTTGCGACCAATTTAAGCTTTAGTTCGACCAAATTTTCCCATGTTCTCGCCGCGGTAAAGAGCAAATGCATCTGTGCGCGCGTATATTGCCGATGGGATGCCCCTTTGTCGGTGGAGATCCAAGACCAGATTTCTTTTCTGATTTTTGTGGCGGTGCATTTGATCACTCGGCTGTTTGCGAGAGTGGATTGTATGGAAAGGGATCACCCTCATCCTCCGTCCCCCTGGTCTCCGTACAATTCTACCGGTAGTAAAATGCAATGACCCAAAGCGAACCAAAAAAAAAACACATCCTCCAACCTTCACGGTACTTGGGCACACTTGGGGTGGGTGTTGGTTTTCATTAACACCTGTGCCGGCACGCACACACACACGCGGCCAACATCATTATTATTATAATTACAATGCGATTTTCGGTGTATCTTTAAAATCCCATTCAATCTGTGTGTTTGCAAAACAGACAAACCCCAGGTCCCTGTTCGCCGCCATCGCACCGATCGCCATTACACGCATTGTGGCTGCGTCGATATTTTACATAATGGAAAAAAGACGACGTAAAAAAAACCCAAACAAAAACCAAATACTCCAATTTTCTGTATTGCCACTGCACATCATCATTGCCAAGCGCACCTGGTTCTGGTGCCCTTTTTGACGCAAAAGAGCAAAATTGGTTGGCTTGAGCGAAAAAAAAGAAAACCTCGGAAGCCACAATATTTAAAATACACCGTTTGTTGAATGGTTCGCTTGCTGGTATCATCGTTACTATTGATTGTAATTCTGCCCATTGTACAATCATTAACATTGCTCCTCGTCGATCTTTTGCGGTGTTCGTCGGCATTAAAGTGAACAAATAGTACTGGACGTCGTCGTCACAAAAGATAACAATTTTTATAGGGAAATTGGCAGGCAAAGAGAAGAGCTATTAAGTAAAACAAAAAAGAACCTTGCCAAGCCATCTTTAGCTCCATTTAAACGGCGCAGAATCTTGACGACAGATCTACAGATGACAAGTGAAAATGATCATTATCTTTCTTATAAGGTTGGTAAACTTGCCTAGGATTCCAAAGATTACTATAGTAGATCTTTCGTTCTGTTTTTATCACCAATATTTGCTGTAAACTTACCGCAAACGTTATGTTTTTGAACAAATAGATGACGTACTTCTTATCTTAATAATTCTAAAGCTTCATCAAGTGTCATGAGAAGCGTCACGATAACGCCCCACCATCAATCCTTCAACGTAATAAAACGAATCCTACTCGAGACAAAAGCTAACGATAGCATTCCCATATAAAATAAAATATATTTACTACCTTTATCACAGAAAAAACAACAAATCCGAAAGGAATACACAGTAGCAACCTTTATCTTCTCACTTGAAGTTATAGTGTCACTATCTCAATCAAACGATAGCTTATCAAGTGATCAAACCAGCTTGCACACTGAATCAAAACAAAACAAAATGACCTCCATGCACCTCCATGTAATATCCATCCATACTTGCTGTTAACAATACCATACATACTCACACGTAATCAGATCATGATGAACGATTGATGCTTGTCTCACCATCTCCAAATGGCGCAAGTCCTCCTCGTTATGGTGTTGTTCACTTTCACCTATCGAACAAAAGTAAAAACCTCCCAAAACCATCACAAAACAAGGTCTTATCACCTCAACATCCAATTCTCCTCATGAGATCATAATGATGACCAGCAAAAGCGAACCCCGGTGTTGGATAATTACTTTGGCTCTTTTGAGAAAATCCGAACATCCGACCACAGTCTCAGATAGAGAAAGAGAAAAACCCATGATGCACAACACATGATGATATCAACTTCACTTTCGAAGCGATCACTTCGGATCACGTGCGGGTGTGCAATTAACCTTCGCTGAACGCCACCACCCACCATCACGCATGAACAAACGCAACAACACGTACGCGTATCGGTTTTATTTTATTTTCTTTTTTTTCCCTTCTTTTTCCCTGTTATTATTTCAATTAATTATTATTTTTGTTATCATGATCATGATGCTATTGCTATTGCTAGTCCGGCCGACCATTATAACACTGCCGCCGCCATTATAACTGTTTCAACACTGTAGCATGTGTGTCGTTACTAATGTGGGAAACATTTCTGGTTTTATCGAATAGTTGAACCAATCGTTGATGGGTGCGTTTTGTTAACATTTTACGATCGCATCATCGTTGTGTGTAGTGGCCTAACAACGCTAGTTTCTTTACAATTTTTATATGATGTTCCTTGCCCGCTAGTCCTACTGGCCCGTTCTACGATTTACGTCAGCAGTTTGTTATTATTGTCCTTACTGTTCGCACACTTTGCACGCTGGCTGTGAAAAGCTCTGTTGCGCCGGTGAACGCTTTTGCTCCGATAGAACAGAACAGTCACGCACGCTATTGCTCTATATACGAGAGAAACCTACGCGGTATGTTTTGCCTTCTGATGGGACAAATAAGGGTGTTTTAATGGTGCTTCTCGCTCCAATACTAAACCAAACTTCAATTTATGCGCGTGCTGAGCTTCCGGATTGTACGTTTATGATTGGACACAAATACATTCCGCTCTCGAACTATATCGCTCTTTTACTACTGATTTACCATCGTCAGCTCCATGTTTTCGTTTTGTTTACTATACGTTTATCGCTACTTTGCATTAATTTGTATCTTGTATTGTTTCCATTAATCCTGGATATCCAGGATTTGTATTTACTTTTACACTTTTGAACAAACCAGAACCAGAACTTTTGAGAATTAATTTTAGGAGTTTTTTTTTCTACGTGCTTCGTAATAAGTCCGAATAAATATAGGGGAAATGCTTTTTTTTTGTTTGTTTGTTTTTTTTTTTCCAACTTTCAACGAATCTTAAGCCAACGAGGCAAAACTTTCAGTTAAGATTAACAGGTAAGGATTAAAATTCTCTAACGCAATTGACTTCGGCATCCGTTCTCTCGCCGTAAATGTTTGTTTCTTCTAAAACACTTTTCGCGCGATTCGTGCCCACATAACTTTGTTCTTCACCTTCATTTGTGGCATAATACCGCCTGCCTTAAACATGACTAGATTTGATCGTTTTATGTACGGTTCGAACGGGATATTTTCATGTTTGTATATAGCTTTACATGTTACTGAGATCTTGCCCTCTATGCATCAGCAGGCACAAAACACTCACTGCTAAAAAGCACATTGAAAACGAAAGTGAAAAAGAAGCAAAAGCATATGTACTAGTAATGGGAAAATCCGCTCCGCAACCGGAGCCGGCTCCGACCCGCTCCAGACACGTATGGAGCGAGCTCCGGAGCCGGCTCCGCTCCGACCGCTCCAACCGCTCCGGAGCGAGCTCCGCTCCAACCGCTCTGGAGCGAGCTCCGCTCCAACCGCTCCGGAGCGAGCTTCGCTCCAACCGCTTCGGAGCGAGCTCTGCTCCAACCGCTACGATCGATCCGGAGCGAAAAAAAATGAAAAAATGGGCGTTGTACTGTTTAGTTTATTCCCATACAACAGCGATTACCGCACCGAAAGCAACTGTGTGCAACTGATATTCGCTCCGAAGCGAACGCCGCTCCAACCGCTCCGGCGCGAACATCGCTCCAGCCCGCTCGGGAGCGGTTGGAGCGGAGCCGGTTTTAGCATGAAGACGGAGCGGGCTCCGGAGCGATCGGAGCGGAGCGGCTCCGGAGCGGTAGCTCCGCTCCGGAGCGGCCCTTCACTAATATGTACATAACTCATCGCCAAACCGAGTTTATTAAAACAAACGTACCGAAAACCAAAATTTGTTTTTCTGCCCTCTGTCAGCGCGTCAGCAACAGTTTGCGTTTTTTGTTCTGCTGTTCGCGATACATGTTGAAATGCTACATTGTTTACGATCGAAATTATAGTTATAAAAACCAGAACCTTAATACCTAATTCTGCATGTATCTGATTGAATAAACAATAGGGAGGGAAAGAAAAATAAAACTACCAGGAAAAAACCGATTTAAAACAAGAGCAAAACAAACGCCACATTCCTCATCTAGCGCTCAGCATCGCTTACTAACCTAATGACTGAGAAATTAAAGTTCAAAAACAAAACCACGCGCTAAAACCCAAACCACACACGCTTCCAATGTTTGTTCTAGGGCTAGCTAAATTTTGTCACACACACGTTACACAGATTTATTTGTTTCCTTTCATTTCTTTTGTTGCGAAAAAGCCGTTAACGTTAAGCAATAATATGTATAACTCGTATATCAGCTTCTTTCGTGTGTTTGTGTGTATCTTTTTGTAAACCATTTCCTTTGAGATTCAGCTGATTCCAATGATGAAAATACATCAGTCACTTAGAAACCGGTGCATGCATATGTGTATACCAGCTGGCACCCGTATGCGCCATTCTCGTTTATAACTATCCTTTTTTTGACCTCCATTTTTAGCAATTTGTTCTGGCTTGTTTGGCATTATCACATGTTCAAGTGTTGTATAATTACATCATCTAACCAAACGGCGCTGCTGTCCGCTAATCGTTGGCTGATCGATCGATAGATAGCGTCACGGGCTCCGTATTTCCTTTCTTTGAATATGTCCCAATTGCGCGGTGCTTTGCATTATGCATTGTAGTCATATTTGGCATACTACTATTTCCGCTAGCGTTCTGCCTTTGTTTCACATCGTTCTATCCTATCCTGTCATACACGTAAGTACAGATACACCTGCTAAGAGAACGAGTAATAGGAATGCTTTTTTTCTGTGTGGGTTTGCTTGTTTCAAGTTCTGCTTCTACAATTCACACTAACCAATCTGCGATAGCGAATTTCCCGGACCCTCTTTTTTACGACCAGCTCAGATTTATTGCTCCCGCATTCTCGACACAACAATCATGGCACAAGGAATCGCCTTACGAAGGACAGTGAGACAGTTAATGAATCCGACACAACCCCAGGATGGCGCGCTCGAGTGTCGCTTAATCTGCTTAGCCTAATGCAATAACAACGGGGTAGCACTTTCAATATAACAAACATCAATGTATGTGTGCATCAACAACACGACTGCAGAAAGTATCGGAATGGTGGGAGGGCGACCATTTTCCGCGAGTCTTTAAGCAGAAGAACCATATCCTTCACTGTGTCTTCTTCGAACCATCATGAACACGCGACGACCAAACGGGACGGTTTTGCTAATGTCTCTACGATGGACATGGTATGCAACCGGTGGCTGAGTGGACTCGGCATCAGTAGGACAGTGCCGACGGCGAACGGGAACCAACGGTAAAGTCCTTATACTGCGAGAATACTGATATCTAAAACGAGAACAAGAAAAAAAAGGGTAATTGTACATTTAAACCGGCATGTTACCGCGACCGATAAACGCACGTCGTTAAAAATAGATCGATGGATGGAAGCGCCAAACGCTTCCAGCAATAAATCAATCACTAGATAAGAAAACGTCCACAAATCAGATGTAGTCACCGATCGTAACAGAAGCTTATCAGTAGCCCCATCTAAACTAAGCTTTGGTATGAATCATTGCCACCAAACAAAATTGAAACGCTCCAAGGTTGCGGCTGCAAAGCGACACTCTCCAACGAAACACGCTCAACGGGCTCCTTTTTTTCTGTCGCCATTCGTATTCGCCATCTAGTGCGCAAATTGGTCTAATTGGACGTAACCTGCCTATTAGCGTGCCGGTGACGATGCGCAACCAGGGCGTGAAATGAATGTTTTTTCTTTTCGTTCCTTCTTTTTGAGTCGTACCACCTCGCTTACCTTATCCTTCAGCTGCTGGCACAGTTGCAACGCAACGGTAAACAGTACCAGCACCTCGTTCAACCACGGTACGGAACATTCCGCCTGGCAGGAATCGAACTTCATCGTGCCCTGAAAGTTGGTCAGCTGATAGGCGACAAAGATTAGCTTGTGGCTCTGGATGTAGAAGCTGATGGCTAAATCTTCCGGCAGGTTCGGTGACAGCGCCTTCATGTTGCGGCTTTTCATCAGCTCGTCGATGGGCTTCTTGCGCGGCACTACGAGTGATGTGCGGCCCCGCTGGAGCGCACCCAAAATGTTGCCCAGTATGTGCAGTACCTCGTCGGACGTTTTGAAATGGTACGCACTGTCCACGTTATCGATGTGGTTGATCGCTTGCTGCAGATGGTTGGCAGCATCCTGCACCTGCTGTATCTTCCACGGGTAGTCCTGCGTGATGGAGGTACGCTGGATCTGTTGCTGTTGGCGCTGGACCTTGAAGTTTATATCCTGTTTTGTTTGAGATGAAAGTAAGAGTATCGGAATTAGTATTTTTAGACGTTTGTGGAAGGAGTATCTGTGTGACCGAGCACTTACCGCGTGCGTTATACTATCCCCCGTAAGCGTGACGATACATTTCAGCTGTTCCGGGGCGGCTGTAAGCACAAACTTGTCCTGCTTCTTGCCCTCGTTACCGTACAGCGGAACCGGAAATCGGTGGGCACACTCCACCAGGATAACGTGCAGCTGTTTCAGCACCGAATGTACCTCCTCGTGCAGTACCCACTCGAATTCCACCTGCTGTGACGATTACCAGCCGGGCAAAGAAAACAAAACCAAGCATGTGACGAGGGGAGGAAACAACGGGAGCGAAACGTCAATATTACATCGCTTTTCAATTACATTAATGTGCTGCTTCCATTAGTGTACCCCACACGCTATCACTGCTGCGGGAAAGAGTTGTCTCTTCGAGCCCTGACCCATCATCCAACCAGCAACCAGGCAGACCGTATCAAAACATCCTCTAAAAGTGTTTACGCAAAACGGATAAGCCACGTTGCGGAGTGAATAACCTTGCAAGGTTTAATTTTAGAACACTCGAGTCTAGCCATCGTCGGTTGCTTCTTGGAGAAAAAGGCTACCGTTCGAGTCTCTCTACCATAAATCGATAGTCGGTTGAGCACCTCTCCAGCAATGATAGCGCGGCTGCAATCGCAGCGATTATGCATAATCACTGACACGGTAAGCGGCACATTATTGGCATATCATTGACCGACTCCCGCCAAGGTGACGCCCCCTTCTTATACATCCCACACTACTCTGACGCGCGTTCTTTGCATACTGATAGTGTGTGCCCACACCATGCTTACCCCTGTTGCACTCCCCCGTGGAAACCCGTACCTCGCTTTCTCCTATCCACTTCGTTTTCTTGCTTACCAGATTTAGGGCTTCCTCCTTCTCGCAGTCGGCCATCTTCTGTCCCGCTTTTCGCTGCGGCGGTGCTCGTCTATTGTACGGCGGCCCACTACCAACCGAACCGTAGCTCGTATTGCTCTGCCGGAAACTACTGCCCCGCTCAAACTCGGACGACCGATGCCCGGTCGCGGTGCCTGTGGTGGATGGTACGAAGATTTGCTCCAGATAGCGCCACCGATGCTGGGCAGACGTGGAAGGGCTCGGTGTGGTCGGTACACTGCTGCTACCGGAACTGACCGTATCGAGCTGGTCCGAGAAGGTTACCTTCACTTTTTTCCCACTCTTCCGCCGCGAGTGTGGTTTCGTGAACCAGTTCGATCCGCTGCTGTTTCGATGCGATAATGGGGCAATGGAAGAGAAACGAGAACCGAAATCCAAAATCAGTGAAATTTCATTTTACACTCCTATATCACCATTAGCAACTGCACAACACTGGCCAGCACCTAGCAGTGATCGCTTCTGTTGAATTTTACACAAGGATTATTACACATCCTTTACGAGCGCCTGATAAGCGCTCGAAGGTGCACGGGCACGACCGCCACCACTAGCAAACTAATGACCGGATACAGATAATGAAACCAAAGGCAAAGGGGTTCCACGGTGACCAAACACACCGATGTATCGAATCGGAACCGAATTGGCCTTGTCTGTGTTTTTTTTTTCTGTGTGTCTAATCGGTAGACACACGACCAGGGAAAAAAATGCCTACAAATAAAAGCCTCCAGTGCGAAGGACCGTTCTTGTGCACCGATTTGGGAGGATGTTTTTCACCAGTTGACCCCTTAACCTACCGTTTGGCCTTTCACTTTCACACGTAATGATAGTTTAATTCGTCTTTACCCTATCGTAACTTTTTTAACCTTTACGTTGTGCAAGCACTTTTTCGTAAACAACTTTATTTTGACAGTGCCGTCGTAAACAGGCAACTACCGAAGGTGACGTTTACAGTGATCGGGTGAGCGCTTCACGTGTGGAACATTTGCCCGCACGCTAGCACGTGGGGTGAAGCTGGTTAGGCCGTGTTCTCTTTGAGCGGTTGTAATGCACTAGTTTTTAAATAATCGGTTGTTAATGCACTCTTCATTGTTTATAACACTATTTGGTGTATTTTCCACATGTTTAGCGATGCGGCAAAATACATTACATCAACAAAGATTTTTTTTTGTGTGGGATTTTAACTAGGAAATTATGGAAATGAGCTCTTTTTGTGTTGTAATAGAAATTTCACAAAATAATTTCATTGGATCACTGTAAATCTATACTTTTGCCACACTTTTACACTAACTACCATCCCGAACTCCATGTAGCAGAACCTTATCAACTACTGGGTTTTAACGTTGAAGGGGTAGTATTCTCATATAATCATCGCTTGTTGTGTTAACATATCGCACCATTTTATCGTTTCATCTTCTAACTTTAATAGCACGAGATAAAGCCATCCCTTCCGAAGCCGTATCATTTTCATTACCACCATTCTGCGTCTCGTTCTTCGTTCGATCTGATACACAGGGGAAAGATGTTGCAACACTTTGAACCCATGGCGGACAGGTTTTCTTCACACAATCACACCAACAACTGTATATTGGAGAACAATGGTTTTCCACTTGAACAACTTCCACTTGAGACCGGCCGAGAGTGAAAGTTTGTGTCCCGCTGCTGAACGTTGCCCACTAAGTACTACTTCTCAATGCACGACCCGGGCAGCTCACGGTGCTAAATGCAGGGTAGAAATAGTTGAGCCGTAAGCTCGATTGGAAATACTTACAATCGCAACATTTGTTCAAGATGTGTTTCCCGTTTGTTGGTAGTTGTTTAGTGCTGTCGAGTTTCGTCCAATCACGCAGAATGCTTTCACCTGAGAATATCGCCTCCTTCTCCACGGCAATCTTTATCAATTTGCAACTAATCCTGTCGTGAAATTCCAATACACCGCGATCGAAGGACAAACCACCCATCCACCAATCCAACTGCTCTTGACGAAGATCGTCCACTGAAGTTCGTTGAGGCCGTTGCCCGCGTGATCAATTTGTTTTTCACCTCTTTTTTGTTTGCCAGTGACTACGCGCGTCAAATTTGGTTCGATAATTATCAAAATCAACAGCACGATAAACAACAGAACATATTGGAACGTGAGCGTGAATGTTCGGGTAACCGTGCAGCAGACGCGATGATAACCGGACACCCGCCGCCGACCGTTGGGAT
The DNA here is from genome assembly GCA_002091835.1 of Anopheles maculatus. Classification (NCBI taxonomy): domain Eukaryota; kingdom Metazoa; phylum Arthropoda; class Insecta; order Diptera; family Culicidae; genus Anopheles; species Anopheles maculatus. The sequence goes on from KZ061561.1 coordinate 613,405, forward strand.
GGCCTTGCCACAGCGACACACTTTATTTCGGACAAAACACACTTCGACCACCTCGGGGAATGCGACAATTGATTTGAACTACAGAACTACACCATCCTAATGCCGCACGATCTCCTTGTGGCAGGCACACACAGAGTTGCGGGTTTCGTTGGTGTGTTTCTCCGACCGGTTCCACTGATTGACTAGTGGTATGGTTTCGTGCTATTCATTTCCATTCCCCCCGCTCCCTTCACACGGAATTCTCGTCCCTCTTCCACCCATCTAAGATAACGGCCGGTGCCGGGCTAGGGGTTGTACAACGAGCGAACCTTCATCGGAACGTCTTCTCCGCTGTAGCTTACCGGCATCTTTATCATCAGCTGTTGAGCTCCGACATGACTATCTTCATGGGAGCTTGTTGTTTTTTTTGTCGCTGATAAGCCTAACGCTCTATCCGTGGGCTTTTCAATGTGTTCTTCCATTTTTTTATTTACGTTTTGTCCGGAACCCAGCTGAACCATGTGATGAACATGAACGCCAGTGACCTTCGCCGACAGTGACTCGCGGAAAGTGTATGCGCACAGGTGATGTGGGAAGGTGGTGCGGAAGTTTGATTCAACCGAGACATGTGTGACGCATCGGTTGGTTCCGGTAGTCAGATTAATTTATAACTGTTTATGTAAGACGATGCAAGGAGAACTCATAAGACATTGAGAAGCGTTGTTAGTCACCAGATCACGATAATGATCACAATCTTAAACACACCGAAACATAGCATTTTCAACATTCTAACGGCTCTACAAGTTATCAAGAGAGAGCATCGTTTGAGCCTGATGGAGAATCAATTACATCAATCAACGGTAAACTGCCTTGGCTCAATTGTAAAGCCATCCATTACATAAGGTAAGAAACTCAGCTTAAATAAAGCATTTGCTCTTCAAACAGTAGAAACATTTATAGTTAATCTTTATTTAAATTACTAATAACCTGCATGTCAAAAATAAATCAAACACTATAATGTTAAAGTTTTCCAGAGCAATTCTTCTCACGTGATTTTCGTACGTGAAAATGCACCAAGTACTGGGCGTCTCCAGCGATCTTGCACGTTTTGATTTAGGCACTGGCTGTGTAGTTAATTTACTCGTTTTTCCATATATGTTGAAAACGAAATCTCAAGTTTACCAAGTGAAAGCGAAATCTCAAGTTCTACCCCCTAAAAATAAATAAAGGCTTTGCTAACACAAAACTCTTTATATGAGCATATTTATGTGATATTTCTTTACGATCAAATGGCCATCAAGCCAGCAACACGATTAAGTAATAAAACACCAGTTCTTTTTATAACATACTATTTTTTTGTATTAATAGTTCTTTTTTTTCTCTCTTTCTCTCTCGCACTCTCCATGTTTTTTTTTCCATTTCCAGCATGTGGTGTTCGTTTGCTTGCACATTATTCGTTTCCTCTTGCGCGTACACCTCACACACCGACGCACACACCAACAATTCTAGTTTTGCTCTATACCGGGAGGGGGGGTTTACTACTTTACCATCTAACTGACTCTTTGCTTTCTAATCCTCCCTTCATCATCTCTCTCAAAGCCCAGTTGCTGCTGCTTGCACAAACACGCCACCACCATACCATTTTGAATGCATTTTCCATTTCCACACCAGAAATGAAGGTTTCCTCGAACAAACACAAAATGTGGACGCTGCCGCCTCCACGAACAAAATGATTTCACTGTTTTCCTTTTTTTTCTGTCATTCGTTTTCGCTGTTAGTGTTGAATATTTTTAGCTTGAAATGATTAATTGCTATTTCATTTTAACTGAGGAAAAACAAATAAAGAAACGAAACACAAAACATTATGCAGCGTTAGTGTGTGTTATTGTGATGGGTTTCTCCAGTTTTAATATGTTTTATCAGTTATACTAGAGTTTTGTGTTTCCGTGTACTATTTTCATAATATTTTCTAGTGTTTGTGTGTTTTTATTTGTTTGTTTGTTTGTTTGCGGTTCTGTTACATTTCACTTTACCATACTTTACGATCAGTTTGATCTATCCTAATAGTGCTAAAGACGTTTGTTCGTGTCACCTTCATTTTGTTGCCTTTTTTTTTAAATCCTTTTCTTTACTTTTGTTTCCAAAGCCATAACTACGTTTTTTTTCTTCTTCTTTTTTTCTACCTTTCTTTTACTTTGTGTTGTGTATAATGGTGTATATATAGAATATACCGATTTGCTTCTTCATTTCCCATCATACCCTTATTTTCTTACTCCGGTTTCTCATTCGGGTTTTCATTTCTATTACTAGCATTTTAACCAGACATTATTTGCAATATACTTTGCAAACTAGTTTTGTTTGTTTTTCTTTTTTGTTTTTATTTAGCTCTTGCCTAGCCGGGATGTTTATAAATTATACACAGTTTTCGTTACTGATCTTTTATTTTCCATTTGTTTTAATTCTGTTTTACGCTTTTACTTTGTTTGTTTTGTTGCATATTTCCCACTGCTCACGTAATATAGACTCCAACGAATACGTCTTTTTTACTTACACTCTATAGTGTTTTTGTTTCGTTTTTGTCTCCTAAATTTTGTTCCTGCCTTTAATTTTGACCTAAGCATTTTTGTTGTTGTTCTGAATTCCATTAGCTATTACGCTATTACGGCTGTGAGATGCGGAGATTCATATCATGTATTTCTCCATATGATTTAATCTTTCTTTGTTTTTTTTGTTAGCGTGTTTGTTTCAGTTCATGTCATACAAAAAGGTTCATCTTATCATTTGGAACGCTTGACGATCATCCGATTGTTGAAGGAGAAAAGTATATCAAAACGGAATTACAACGTGGACTCTGTTGTTGTAACTTTCTGCTTCTACGATCAAAGATCGCTGCTCTCGTGTGCTGCTTTTAAGGAAAGACCAGATGTGTCAAAAACAATTGAAAAAGCGAAAATCATATTTCCCTATTTCCTTCCCTTTGGAATAATCTTTCCCCATAACCGCCCATCCTTGTCACACACAGTGCGGATACTACGGATTTTTTTTTTGGAGCTGCATTTTTTGTGTCTCCTTTCCTCTGTGCATCAACTTTCCCTCAGCACGTTTTTGTTTATCATCTGGTGATGAAAGTATTGGGGGGAAAGGGAAGGAGTTTAACTCTCAATCCCCCTCCTTTCGGGTGAACTTATTCTACAGGTTTGTCAGTTATCGGATAGATTTAACAGTGCCGGGTTGTCCTAGGAGTTTGCTGCAAACACTCGTTCAATGGTATAATCATTCGTCCGGTTTGTGAGCAGTTTCTCCAAAAAGCGCCGCCACACTACAACCGTAGATCAAACCACACAACACAAACGGCCCTATCCCTTACTATTAGAGTTAGATGATACATGAACAAACAAAATCACGCGTAAATAAAAAAAAAAACAAGTGAAAATAATAAACATAATACATAAATAATAGTTAAACATATAATGGATAGCGAAAACTCTATTTATCGCAACGATGTAGCAACAAACAAAAAAACCGCACACAATCAACACTGTGTCACTCACAATTGGATGTACACGAACACGGCGTGTGTATCGTACAGTGTATCGTTTACGTGACATCAATTACAAAACGAGGTATAAACCGAAGGAGGAGCTAATTGATCGATTGGGACAGTTGAGCGATTTGAATTCAAACTATTGCGCCGTCACTCGTATGCCTGAGTTTGAAGCAACACGTTTTAAAACATGTACACATATTTCACACGATCTAGCGCCTATGCGTTTTTTTTTGTCGGTTTTTCCTTTATTATCCCTATAACTATGTACAAACAATCCCATTAAAAACAACACGATTAGATAAAAGAGGGGGGGGGAGCCAAACAAACTCAATAACCGGGTAATGAAAAGAAGAAAAAAAGGATATTAAAGAAGAAGAGGTGATAGAGCAAAGAAAGTTCCAATCGATTGGTTTACTAATTTAGCCTTAAGCTCTACCTGCCACTAGTACGAATTATAGGAAATTGCTGACTGAAGAGCAAACACGCACAAATAAAATTACATTTTTTTATCTCGCCCTACTTTAAATCAAATGAAAAAAAGGACAAGAACACCCCCCATTCAACCCAAGAAGACACACGCGTTTACTTTTCACTTGTATTCGTGTTTTTACGCCCCATTCATACAGTAGCATATACTAGTAACGCTATCCCCCTCGCTAAACAAAATAAGGGAAACTGGATCAGTATATTCATGCCTTGGTGATTCCTGCATCGTTTTTATCACCGAAAAAAGAAAAAAAATACGAAAAACAAACAAAAACAATTCATCATCAGTCCTTCTCGCACCTCTTGGTTTTGCTAACGATCCTACAAACAACGATGTTCACAGACGGTATATCTCATCTTTCTCCCCCAAATTCTTTGTTTTTACGATTAATAAGTGCACTTATCTAAAATATATATATATAGACTTTTTTGTTTTATATATTATCGCGTGTACACCTCTGCACACACACACACACGCACACACGCAATCTGGTTGTAACGGTGCGTGCTCATATCGTTTGGTTCGTGCTTTCGACACACACACACACACAGACACACTAATAACGCAAGATCTTCTCAAGACTACACGGGTGCGAGTGTGTGTGTGTGTGTCTACCTGTCTGTATGTAGCTTAGTTGTACACGTGTAGAAGCGGTATAGTAGAGGCCTAGTTTCTGCAAGGGCGCGCGTGCCTTCCTGGTAGGAAAGGTGTTTTCAGTGCCGGATTCCCTGTTTCTTGCTGGACACGCAACTTTTTCCGATTGCAACCGGTTTTCTCTCTGTCTCTTTTTCGATCTCTTTCGCTGTACACGAGGTTATAATGTACTAGTTATCTGTGTTGATCTGTTTCCTCCGATCTGCTAACATTACACGCCTATGGAAGCGGGTCAATATACTACTACTACTACTATAGGACCAGTTCATTGTTATCTTTAGTGCTGTGATTGTTTACGTCCTCTGCTATGTTCACTGCGCGTGCCGGTGTACACGCATACACGCACCCAACATTCCATCAACTGTACTGGTGAGGTAGCAGCAGTCTCTGGCACATGTCAACTACGGTTTCTCCGCCTATTGGTCATCTTCCTGAACGATGATATTCCTCATCCCCTATTTGGCTAGTATACTGGAGCTTAGTAATACCATTGCATCACACATTCTAATGCATCGCTTGCAAACCTTACCTCTCTGCAAGGATTCTTTTTCTTTTAACGTGTCTATTACTTACTGTTTTCATTCCGGTACCGACAGAGACATCCTCTGCCAATCGTATGTCGATCGTGCGGCGCAACAGTTGACTGGTCTTTGCTTTATGGTTTTTTTTTGTTCAAAAAGTCGTTAACAATCATCTGTTCCCTAACAACGCATTTGTGAATATTGGAGAGGTGTTTGTGTGACTGGTGTACATTTTAAATACATGTTTTCTGTTATCCTTTGTGTTTTTAACACACAAAACCATGAAGGGAGCATTTTGTTTATATAAAAGCACCAGTTGCTACTGTTTCCATGCATAGCAGGCGCGTTGGATTTGGTGGTTCGTTACACGTTCGTGTGATGTCATTCAATGTAACTGAAACTCCTGCACTACCGTATTCCTAGTAGGGTTGCCTACACACGTTTCTTTTCTCTTTGAGGATTATGATGCACGGTCTCTCAGCTGGAAGTTGATTTGTCACTAGGTACACGCGGCCATATGTATAAAAAAATCCGCATCCGGCGCGCATTACAGAATCGAACAAAGAATGCTCACCAAACGTCCAACTTAATGACAATAATTATAGCGAAAAAGCAAACCAAAAAACCAAAAACGCCCTTAACCGTTACACACTGTGACAACGCGCCGCAGTAACTGTGACTAGCCTTAAAATGTAAACCTGCATGCACATTCCACCAGCTGATTAATGCCAAAGCTTTCTGCCCCCTTTCGAGTTCGATAAGTGTGGTGTGAATCAGTTTTGTCTGGGTGGTTTATAAGGAGCTTTTCTATCTGTTTTACAAAATACCAATCGTACTGTAATGATTAACTTTATACACAGCCCTCTTTCTATTTATAAGCGTACGCTTACTGTTGCTCCGCTGCTACATCTCGTCTGGTTCCTAGCTACATTCGCGCAGTATCATATGTATTTTGGGTTAGATCCACACCTGACCCACCGTGAAATTGATTAAATGTGGATTCGTGTGACTTTAACAACGCACATCCCCTCCCCGTTCGTTAAGCCTAAACCATGCCTGTGTGTTTTGTTTCTTCGTAATTATGCTTCAATACTAGTTACATTGCGCGATTGGCACACAGTTGTAGTGTGCGGGGCAATGAGAAACAATCGGTGCATCTCGCATAGCTGTTGTTCCTGATGCCGGTTCCAAAACTATAGTTGAAACACTAACTGCAATTAATCCCGAATTACCGCCACACAACCGGCATACGGCAGCCGATCGGGCGACACATACACATGTGTGAAACGAAAAGAAAAAACGTTTTAATTGAATATTTTTTACAGCACTTAACACCACCATGCCGCGGTCAGATGAATAACAGAGCTTACAGTTAATTATTATCTTTCCGTTCTTGTATGTAGCCCCACTTTTGCGTACTCTATCTACACTGGATTTCGATAAGACTTTGAACGGTGAAGAATAAGGATGTGTTTACACATTATATGTTACCGTTCTTGATTTATACAGAGCTGCAGTTGCAGTTATTTACATGATTTCCTTTGTTACGCGTAACGTTCAATGTCACACGTCCGCTGCTAATACCGACTTATGCCCCGAGCCAGATGATTTATATGAAATGATTTATATTATTACCATACACACACACAAGCGTTGATTTATTACACCCGCGAGGGCAACACAAATTCGATACGAAGGTAGGATTGAAATGACGGCCGGCTCGCTTCCTTTCCAAATTTCCAAACATTTGTATCTAATTCCGTTCATTTTTCGTTTTCGCTCTGTTTCTCTTTCTTTGTTTGCTTTTATTTATGTGGTTTGTATGCCTTTTCAACGTTTTTTGTTTGTTTTAAACTGAATATCAACGCATTCTACGATGTTTGCTTTGCTCGTTACATGCGTTACATGCTTTGTTTGTGTGTTTGTGAAAAAGTTTTTCAATGTTTTTCGGGAGGAAGTAGCTCGAGATGAATGTTTGCAGCCTACCGTCCAAATCATGCTACTTCCTCCCAATCGAACAGCTGCTACTAGCTGAGCGTGTACCATAATTACGCCACCTGTAACAACTCCGCCCTAGCGCAAATGATGCTTCTTCTATCACCTCAACCATTATACACAGTTCTGGGTTGTTAGGCGAGTTTTATCTAATTCTAAATTATTTGCAATTTTTTTGGGTGTGTTTTTTTTCTCGCCGCTAATGTTTCGTTTTTCCCTAACAACGTTTTCATTCTGCACCTTCCACAATGTTACCCATATTTCTAACGAGGATTTAATTGGGGAGAGGAGACCATCACTAACAGCTAGTTCCTATGAGCAACTGGCATTCCGCGGAACGTCGTTACGCAAACTCGTTCTGTGCAAAGTAAACAAAGCAAAACGAACCCCTTTTTCCTTTCTAAATTACTGCACTACAGTGTTTTACAACAGTTTGTTTTGTTATTAATTCTATTGTACGCCTTTACCTTGGCGTCGTAGCTTTAATGCATTTCTTCGGTTCACCCCTACTACAGACGAGTACGCGCACACATTCTTCGTCACTCACCGGTTTTCTTTATGCAGCGCCACTCATTTTTCGCATCCGGTCGGTTAGAGAGCGTGGCAGTATTATTCGATCGCAAATAGATGTCTTTTGGAACACTTGATGAACATTCTTCTAGGCAGATGGTAATGGCTCCAGTTCGATTCGAAGTGGATTCGACGCAACCGGGGATGCAACAGCAGCTTCTGACAGTTGGCGTTAGTTTGCTCCATACGCTCGTTACGCTCACCGCTGCACTAGCGATCCATCCACACAAAACGCACACGGTGAAGAACACGGCACTATGGGCGAATATGGGCACCAAATACACACACACACACACGGTCAAATGTTTAAAACGTTCTAACGTTTCTAGCACACACACACACACGCACGCACGCACGGTTTAACAACGGCTTGTAGCCAAAATCACGCACAGCACTTATTGTGTGTATTTGTTAACGCGTCCCCAAAAGGCTCAGTAGAATCGTTGATTTCCGCACACTATGTTTCATTCACCGGCAGAACGTCTATTCGCTTCACAGTAGATTGTTCCCTTATGTTATGCTTCCTTTCACTTCGAGCTGTTGTAATGGCCACTGTTTCCCTGTCCTCCACCACCACTTCCGTAATGACTTCCACCGCTGTTACCGTGTCCACCACTTCCACCGTATCCACTATTACCACCGTAGCTGCCACCACTCGTGCCACGACCGTGATGATGATCGTTGCTGTGATGATGATGGTGATGGTGGTGATGCACATTTTGACGATCGTTTCTTTCGGAAGCGTTCGAATGGGATGAACCTCCACGGCCACCACTACCAGCACCACCTGCTCCGCCACCACCAATACCGTCAGCTGCACCACCACCACGGTGGTCACTGTTTGACCCATGGTTTTGGGTATCCATTCGCCGGTAGTACAACAGATATGGTACCCGGGGAGCACGCGGACGTAGCACGTTGTACTCTGGGATCGGCTTAACGATACTGTCATCGTACCGTATCCAGCTGCCGTAACCGGTTTGCTCCATACGCTCGTTACGCTCACCGCTGCACTAGCGATCCATCCACACAAAACGCACACGGTGAAGAACACGGCACTATGGGCGAATATGGGCACCAAACACACACACACGGTCAAAAATGTTTAAAACGTTCTAATTTCTAGCACATACACACACACGCACGCACGCACGGTTTAACAACGGCTTGTAGCCAAAATCACGCACAGAACTTATTGTGTGTATTTGTTAACGCGTCCCCAAAAGGCTCAGTAGAATCGTTGATTTCCGCACACTATGTTTCATTCACCGGCAGAACGTCTATTCGCTTCACAGTAGATTGTTCCCTTATGTTATGCTTCCTTTCACTTCGAGCTGTTGTAATGGCCACTGTTTCCCTGTCCTCCACCACCACTTCCGTAATGACTTCCACCGCTGTTACCGTGTCCACCACTTCCACCATATCCACTATTACCACCGTAGCTGCCACCACTCGTGCCACGACCGTGATGATGATCGTTGCTGTGATGATGATGGTGATGGTGGTGATGCACATTTTGACGATCGTTTCTTTCGGAAGCGTTCGAATGGGATGAACCTCCACGGCCACCACTACCAGCACCACCTGCTCCGCCACCACCAATACCGTCAGCTGCACCACCACCACGGTGGTCACTGTTTGACCCATGGTTTTGGGTATCCATTCGCCGGTAGTACAACAGATATGGTACCCGGGGAGCACGCGGACGTAGCACGTTGTACTCTGGGATCGGCTTAACGATACTGTCATCGTACCGTATCCAACTGCCGTAACCGGAATGGTACACATCGGTAATGTAGTGTCCCTTGGACGCTTCCTTACCATCGTGATAAACCACCGCAAACAGTTTGTACTGCTTCTGCTTGGCCGAATAGCTTTTACCCTTCGAGGACATTAGTTCTGCAAGGATGAAAACAAAGCCAATCATCAAAACGGTGTAATTATCGCCGACATTCGGCCGACTTACTTGAATCGATCTTCAACTCAATCGGAAAGTCCAGTGTTTTCAGGATTTTGGTGCAACCGTCCATTTTGTAGTCGAAACACTTTAGGTGCAGAATCAGTACGACGGGAAGTTCTTCCAGCGTCACTTGCTGCCAGGCAGCTACTTCCTGCTTTGTTTTCGAGCATGTAACACCCTCCAGCTCGTCCCGACCAACCAGTTGTTCCAGGGCTTCTTTGACGGATGCCGCTTTCTGCAGAAGAAGAACACAATGCAGATTATAAATACTCTCCATTGGCCAATCATGGTTAAACAGATATCTATTGTTTGTCGTAGTGTACAGGGGTTAAGTCTGCTGTGCATGCCATTGTGGCGCCTGCACATATGCAATGGAATCACATCATTCCATAATTCATTATAGAACAATTATAGGTAGATAAGGAAGGTCGCGATTCGTGGATGTTATATACTATAGGTTAGAATATAGGTTAGGATTTTAGGATAAGCCATTCGAAATCTATAAACTTAAGGGAAAACTCTGCCCGACCGAACAGTAATAATAAAACGGATTGAGATACAAAAGGCATAAGTTACTCGTGGTGACGTATTTATATAAACTCTAATAAGTGGAATATCACACCATCTTAATTTATCTTTAAAAAAAATGGAAAACCGACGCAAACTTTGCGTCCCAAACACTGAAACTAGTCAATTTGTCATTTCTGAAGGTCACCCGGTTAAAATATCAGATAAAAAATGTTCCATAAGTAAGTATAGCCATTCACATTTTGATGATTTTTTATCTAAATCTGTAAAAAACTTTTTAAACTAAGAAGAACTGACGGAGCTTTCATTTTCTACCTCATGTTCATTTTCTGTTTGTAAAATGAATGCGAATGATTCTATTTTTAAAACACACGTGGTCGGATGAACCTTCATCATTGGTTCATGAACACAACCACACACTAACCGACGACGACGAGTTCACCCGTTACGTACCTCTATATCCAAGGGAAGCGTAAAGAATGGCTGAATGTTGTAGGTCGGCGGCACACCATCGCGTTGCACCCGGGAGCGCAGTTTACCACGGAAAATATCGCTGATCGGTGACCGTCCGAAATCGGTGGTACGTGTTACCGTACCTTTGTTGCGATTGCCGCAAATCACCTATAGGAATATAACAGTGCAAACATTTGAAAAAATCATCCCTAGATGTGGGTTAACAACTATAGGAAAGAACGTGTAATGATGTTAGTTTATGGATAAAGTTGACACAAAAAAAAAAATTAAAATGTCCAACAAGTATTCCCTTGAAATATCCTCCAAATAAGGGGAGGGAAATATTTCTACACAAATGTTGGTGAAATTTTATTTCCCCACTATTTTTCTTTTAGAGCTCACAGAGACGATCTCCAAATATACATAATGGCTTATAGTGGGGGGTTGGATGAGTAACGATTTATATAAATGAAATATCGGAATCGGAATTAGTACAAATAAAACCCAGAGAGAACAAAGATCTTCTCGAGATTCGAACTCGCACGATCACGCGCAGCAGCGTATGTCAAAGAACAGAGCCGTCCCACATAGCCGTACGGCTATCGATCCGCACTCACAAACTGACAGCTTTACACAGACCAACTTAAACCCAACTTACCATCCAATCATCGGCATCTTCTTCGCCGTGCACCTCCCCGTTAGATGGCTCCTCACCGTTCACATTTCCTTGTTCGGTTTTGTTGAATTTCATGAACTGTTAATACATTACACCAAAAACCAAATTACTTCTGTTTTCATAATTTTAAAAACGCATATTTAACAAAGAGATTAAGCAGAGCAAAAACTTGCCTCTATCATCTCGTCGTTCAGACGGTTCAGCACACAGCCCAGAAACTCTTCCGCGTCTTCCTGCCGGCCCTCGATCTGGAATATGTCCGAGCGGATACCGTTCAGCATTTTGTGGACGACGGTCGGCTCGAACGGGGTGTCGACCTGTATCTCCGGTATGTCATCCTTTTTGCCCTTCTCACCACGCTGCGGTTTCGATCGTATCGGCAGCTGCGAAAATTCGCTCACCAACGAGCACCTGTGCAGGGGGATCACAAATCAAGCAGAGCCGTTAAGAGTTTATCATCGAAATTCGCATTGAAATGCAACACTATATCTAACTAATTCTTACATGGCATCGATGAACGGTTTGGGATGTTTAGCATTTTTCGCCGCCGGAAGGTTGCGAATCGTGCGCATCAGGTGGTAAAACGGTGGACAAGCCACCAGCGCCTGCAGGATCGTGTTAATATAGCAATAGTTGGATCTATTAATCAAACCGCGTGGCGTTATGCTGATGCTGCTGTTATCAATGTTGTATCCGCTGAGGAAGTCTGCAATAAACAAATTAAAACCGTCATCGTCACTATCGTTCTCACATATCCTTCGACCCATACCCATACAATGTGACAAAAAGATCAGAAAAGAAATGTTTGTTTCAACACTAATGCCACTTTCCATCGAGAAATAAATTCCTCTTGAAAGGGCAAACTCTCCGAGAAACGGGGTAGGTCAACCGTAAGTAAGTAGAGCCACAAACCAATCAGAACGATTAGTCGGCGTGACCCACTCAAGCAAACGTAACCTGTAAATATTCTCTCCCATTTGTGTAACGCGTATATTACTCCACGAATGACAGAGTAGTTCGCTGACTTCCAAATGGAATCCTCCCTGGTGTAAGTTTCTAAATAGTTAAGTTGTCGCAAGTTTTAACAACAATATCATTTAAAGATTTTATTTTCCAAACACCAACCGAGAGATTCGAACTCACCACCTCTCTGGTGGAGAATTTCTCACAATAAAGGAATAGGGGTAGAATCACGCATTAGTGCAACAGGCTATCGTGCACATTCCACTACTTACCTCCAAATTTCAACGAAAAATCATCCTTCACGTCTCCGATGATCGGACCGGAACCTGCTACGGCTGCATTCCCAGCGTATGTCAAAGAACGGAGCCGTCCCACATAGCCGTACGGCTATCGATCCGCACTCACAAACTGACAGCTTTACACAGACCAAGTTAAACCCAACTTACCATCCAATCATCAGCATCTTCTTCGCCGTGCACCTCCCCGTTAGATGGCTCCTCACCGTTCACATTTCCTTGTTCGGTTTTGTTGAATTTCATGAACTGTTAATACATTACACCAAAAACCAAATTACTTCTGTTTTCGTAATTTTAAAAACGCATATTTAACAAAGAGATTAAGCAGAGCAAAAACTTGCCTCTATCATCTCGTCGTTCAGACGGTTCGGCACACAGCCCAGAAACTCTTCCGCGTCTTCCTGCCGGCCCTCGATCTGGAATATGTCCGAGCGGATACCGTTCAGCATTTTGTGGACGACGGTCGGCTCGAACGGGGTGTCGACCTGTATCTCCGGTATGTCATCCTTTTTGCCCTTCTCACCACGCTGCGGTTTCGATCGTATCGGCAGCTGCGAAAATTCGCTCACCAACGAGCACCTGTGCAGGGGGATCACAAATCAAGCAGAGCCGTTAAGAGTTTATCATCGAAATTCGCATTGAAATGCAACACTATATCTAACTAATTCTTACATGGCATCGATGAACGGTTTGGGATGTTTAGCATTTTTCGCCGCCGGAAGGTTGCGAATCGTGCGCATCAGGTGGTAAAACGGTGGACAAGCCACCAGCGCCTGCAGGATCGTGTTAATGTAGCAATAGTTGGATCTATTAATCAAACCGCGTGGCGTTATGCTGATGCTGCTGTTATCAATGTTGTATCCGCTGAGGAAGTCTGCAATAAACAAATTAATACCGTCAGCGTCACTATCGTTCTCATATCCTTCGACCCATACCCATACAATGTGACAAAAAGATCAGAGAAATGAAATGTTTGTTTCAACACTAATGCCACTTTCCATCGAGAAATTAATTCCTCTTGTTGAAAGGGCAAACTCTCCGAGAAACGGGGTAGGTCAACCGTAAGTAAGTAGAGCCACAAACCAATCAGAACGATTAGTCGGCGTGACCCACTCAAGCAAACGTAACCTGTAAATATTCTCTCCCATTTGAAAGGGCAAACTCTCCGAGAAACGGGGTAGGTCAACCGTAAGTAAGTAGAGCCACAAACCAATCAGAACGATTAGTCGGCGTGACCCACTCAAGCAAACGTAACCTGTAAATATTCTCTCCCATTTGTGTAACGCGTATATTACTCCACGAATGACAGAGTAGTTCGCTGACTTCCAAATGGAATCCCTGGTGTAGTTGCAATAATAGTTAAAGATTTTATTTTCCAACCCACCACACACCAACCGAGATTCGAACTCACCACCTCTCTGGCGGAGAATTTCTCACAATAAAGGAATAGGGGTAGAATCACGCATTAGTGCAACAGGCTATCGTGCACATTCCACTACTTACCTCCAAATTTCAACGAAAAATCATCCTTCACGTCTCCGATGATCGGACCGGAACCTGCTACGGCTGCATTCCCGTCAGCGGTCGATACCTTCTTCGATGCAGCAGACTGCGTACCCCGTGCTTTGCCGGTGGTGATCGTCTGATTGGTACCACTGGCTGGCGTGGATGCCGCTGCAGATGAGTACGACATAGGAGCACTCGACGCCGCAGCAGGCTGTGGGTGATTTCTTTCGTACGGTTGCACCTTAGCTACCGGCTTTTTCGTACCCGCGGACGACACGCCATCGCTACTGGACGGAGTACTGCCAACTGCCGGCGTGGACGATGGGCCACTGGTGGTCGCTGTTGCTCGGTTAGAGGACACAGCAACATTAGCTCCCGACGATGCTGGTGCGTGGTGGTGCTGGGAAGCAGTAGAAGCCATTACGCCTGTGGGTGTGGTACTCGGAGCAGGAGCTGCCAGTCCGATAGCTCCCGTGGACGCTGCCGAGACGGTGACTGCCGAAGCCGGTCCTCCTCCTGTTGTTGCTGCTGCTGCTGCTGGTGCCGCTGGGGCGGCTGAAACCGATGACGTAACAGACGACAGCATGGATGCAGCCGATGACGCTGATGACGGTGACGCTGACGATGAAGACGTTTGGAACAGGCTCGCCCAGGTTTTGTTGGGTTGCGGCGGCGCTCCACCGGGTGGTATCTGTGGCGGGGGCACAATGATGGGTGGTGGAATGTTTAATGGGTGATCGGGTGGCGGTATGTTTAGTGGGTGGTTAATGACAACCGGTGCTTTGGTCGCAGACTTTACCGTGTTAGTGTTAGTAGATATAGAGGTTGAAGTAGTAGTGGTGGTAGTGGGCCTAGGTACAATTACCACATCTTGGTGGTGGTGGTGCTGCTGCTGCTTCGAAACCTCTGTAGCTCCGACCGAGCTTGCTGACACAGGCGCGGCTGATGCTGACGCTGACACCGTACGCTGCGGAATGGCTTCCACCTTTTTCGATTCCATCTGCGGCGGCACTACTGCAGTCTGGCCGCTACTTCCTCCTGCTCCACCGCTGATTGTCCCGCTAGCTGCCAACGAACCACCGGGGTTAACTACTCCACTCGCCGCGAACGGTTTCTGCTGCTGCTGCTTGCTGGAAGATAATGTTGTCGAGGTGATCGACGTGGATGATGGTGCCGTCGCTACGGTTCCAACCAACGTGGTGAACGGTACCGGCGAGGTGCTGTGTTTGCTCTGCTGACCACCGGACGAACCGGGCGGAAACTCCTTGTTCGGTATCGCTGAAACTGAAACCGACGCGGTTCCCTTCTTCGGTCCGACGCCGCTATTATTTACCCACCCACTTTCGGCGTTCGATTGCCGCCCGGTTGGTGCCGCACTGTTCCGCTGCGGATTCACTCCACCACCAACCACGGACGAACCACCGGTTGGTGCCGTACGCCTTTGTTCCTGGTGTTCCTTTAGCGACAGTTTCTCCATCCTTTCGTGCGTACCCTTGACGGACGGTTCCTGCTGGTCGGGCCGGCTTCGGGACGGGGGTTGAGATGCAACGGCCGCAGCATAACCTAGAATTTGTGGTTGCTGCTGCTGGAATCCTCCCTGGTTTGGCACATTGGACGCGTTCGGCTGCGACTATGCCTCCACACACCAACAATCCGCATCACCTTCAGCAGCAGCAGCAGCAGCAACAGCAGCAGCAGCTTGGTTCAGGAGCTAACAATCAACAGCAGCAAACAGCAGGTGGACAGCAGCAGCCCGGTCAGGGCCCACCCCAAACACAACCGCACAATGTTGGTGGAAGAAGCGGAGGAAGTGGTGGTGGTAATGGGGCAGGTGGTGGAGCGGCGGCTGGAGGGGATACCGGTGGACGAAATGCAGATCGGGACAATGGCAACAATCAGCAAATGCAGCAGCAGCAGCAGCAACAGCAGCAAGCCGTTTCCGTTTCGAACCCGCAGCACCAGCAGCAGATGCTACCGCACATGTACACCCCAATACCGGCCTCCGCTTACATCCCGCAGGCACCGCATGGAATGTATCCGGTGCAGATGTTGCCACCGACGGCAGCACAGGTACCGAACAACGTGTTCGTCGGTAATCTGACGGCGAACGTGAGCGTGCACGGATACCCGGCGATTTCGCCGTACCTGGCGACGACCGCTACCCCACCGGGCGCGTACATGCAAGCGGATGTTGGGGCCGGTCCCGAGATGCAGCTGATGCCACCGGCACCGGTAACGATGTCGGGCCGTGGTACGATGCGCCGTGGTGGCCGGAACAATCGGGGAGGAAACAATTCCCGCTCCCGGGGTGGTTACGTGCCGCACTACATTCAGCAGCAGCAGCAGCAGCAACAGCAGCAGCAGCTTGGTTCAGGAGCTAACAATCAACAGCAGCAAACAGCAGGTGGACAGCAGCAGCCCGGTCAGGGCCCACCCCAAACACAACCGCACAATGTTGGTGGAAGAAGCGGAGGAAGTGGTGGTGGTAATGGGGCAGGTGGTGGAGCGGCGGCTGGAGGGGATACCGGTGGACGAAATGCAGATCGGGACAATGGCAACAATCAGCAAATGCAGCAGCAGCAGCAGCAACAGCAGCAAGCCGTTTCCGTTTCGAACCCGCAGCACCAGCAGCAGATGCTACCGCACATGTACACCCCAATACCGGCCTCCGCTTACATCCCGCAGGCACCGCATGGAATGTATCCGGTGCAGATGTTGCCACCGACGGCAGCACAGGTACCGAACAACGTGTTCGTCGGTAATCTGACGGCGAACGTGAGCGTGCACGGATACCCGGCGATTTCGCCGTACCTGGCGACGACCGCTACCCCACCGGGCGCGTACATGCAAGCGGATGTTGGGGCCGGTCCCGAGATGCAGCTGATGCCACCGGCACCGGTAACGATGTCGGGCCGTGGTACGATGCGCCGTGGTGGCCGGAACAATCGGGGAGGAAACAATTCCCGCTCCCGGGGTGGTTACGTGCCGCACTACATTCAGCAGCAGCAGCAGCAGCAACAGCAGCAGCAGCTTGGTTCAGGAGCTAACAATCAACAGCAGCAAACAGCAGGTGGACAGCAGCAGCCCGGTCAGGGCCCACCCCAAACACAACCGCACAATGTTGGTGGAAGAAGCGGAGGAAGTGGTGGTGGTAATGGGGCAGGTGGTGGAGGATGTTGCTGTTGGTGGTGATACGATTGTTGCTGTTGCTGCTGTTGCTGCTGCTGCTGCTGCTGAATGTAGTGCGGCACGTAACCACCCCGGGAGCGGGAATTGTTTCCTCCCCGATTGTTCCGGCCACCACGGCGCATCGTACCACGGCCCGACATCGTTACCGGTGCCGGTGGCATCAGCTGCATCTCGGGACCGGCCCCAACATCCGCTTGCATGTACGCGCCCGGTGGGGTAGCGGTCGTCGCCAGGTACGGCGAAATCGCCGGGTATCCGTGCACGCTCACGTTCGCCGTCAGATTACCGACGAACACGTTGTTCGGTACCTGTGCTGCCGTCGGTGGCAACATCTGCACCGGATACATTCCATGCGGTGCCTGCGGGATGTAAGCGGAGGCCGGTATTGGTGTGTACATGTGCGGTAGCATCTGCTGCTGGTGCTGCGGGTTCGAAACGGAAACGGCTTGCTGCTGTTGCTGCTGCTGCTGCTGCATTTGCTGATTGTTGCCATTGTCCCGATCTGCATTTCGTCCACCGGTATCCCCTCCAGCCGCCGCTCCACCACCTGCCCCATTACCACCACCACTTCCTCCGCTTCTTCCACCAACATTGTGCGGTTGTGTTTGGGGTGGGCCCTGACCGGGCTGCTGCTGTCCACCTGCTGTTTGCTGCTGTTGATTGTTAGCTCCTGAACCAAGCTGCTGCTGCTGTTGCTGCTGCTGCTGCTGCTGAAGGTGATGCGGATTGTTGGTGTGTGGAGGCATAGTCGCAGCCGTTACTAGGGAAGTCCGTGCTATGACTTCTCCTCCGCCTCCGCCTCCTCCTCCTCCTCCTCCTCCTCCTGCGACGCTCGTGGCCGTCGACTGGACCGAAAAACCGTTCCACTGTTCTCCACTGCCGCGCACCTTCTCTGTATCGATGACGAACGAACTACTGTTGCCTTCGTTCACTGCAATAGACATAGAAAGAAGAGAAAAATTAATAAAACATTCAAAAAAGGATCACAAAAGGGTGCGTGAAGGGCGAAAGGAGCCAAAAAGGGGAGCACACACACACACCGAAGAGGAGAAAAGAGAGATACACGAACAAAATAAAACAAAAACGAACAAGTAAAACTCGTGTACAAAGCTAATCGAAGGTAGTACAATAAATGAGCGCGCACACGCGTAAACAACTTTCACATGTGTGCGAATTAACAATACGCGGACGGAGATGATCGAATTCAGAGAGCAGAACAGAAATTAAGAGAAACAAATTAATTCGCAAAACTCTTAAGAAAACGGGGGTACTAAACATACGGGGGTAAGTAGTATAAACCTAGGCCAGCTTTTTTTTTCTTTTTTAATTTTATCTTGTTTCTTTTACATGTACATCCCGACGAATATTTTATTGTTCATATTATGTTTTTGTCCATCATCCACTAGAGAAAACAGTGTGAGGAACAAAATAACATACAATTTTGATAGATTTTTTCTACCTAAACCTCTTAAACAAACCGGATGCCAATAGTATAATTTGGTTGATAATAAATAAAAGAAAAAAGGGACGAGCTTCAGTCTTACTTAGTTCTAGCGAAACAGACAATCATAATTTAGCAAAACATTTCAGTCGTATAAGTACAAGCATTTTTCAAACAACAGATCATGCAAAAGAGAATTTAGAAAACAACAATACGAGCAATAAATGCAACAAGCAGGTGCCGTTGAACTGAACTTTAATAAGCTATATTTGTATGTGCGTGATGTGTGTATGTGTTTTGCTTTATTAATTGTGCGTAGAGCAAACAAAAACGATTAGATTTCTTTGTAAATGTGCAAAGAATTGAATAAGCTTAAATTATTAATAAGAAGCCAGGCGTAAATATTCGTTACAACAACAACAAAAACTGATAATCTTAATACAAATAAAAAGAGCAATCGCCAAATTAATCATATTAAAAATAAGTAACAGCAAAGTTATATTATTCGATCGGATATTTGGTCTTTTGGGTTTAAGCAACAACGCTTACCGAAATTCGGCAGCGGTGGTGCTGATGTTGACGCTGAGACGATCGATGATGCAGTAGTACGGAGCAGACCTCCGCCGCCTGCAGCAGTTAGTAGCGTCGAAGATCGGGCAACAATCGCCACATTCCCAGCGGCCGAAACTGTGGACACCGGTGGTGCTGTTTGTGCTAGAAGCGGCAATGGGTGAGTCGGTGTAGCAACTAGTGACTGTTTGCGCACGGGAACGATCATCATTCCGCCACCGGGTCCCGCGGATGGTGCCGACGCTATTACCGACACGTGCTCCAGCTCGGTCGGGTGTTCTTTGCCGAACGAACGAGCCTTCGAGCCAGCAAGGGCCACCGCCGGTCTGGGCAAAAACACCACCGGAACGGGGTCGAACGCGCGCGCATTAGGATTTAGCCCGTTTAGCTGTGTCAACGCCTGAGGAAGCACCGCATGGAAGTGATCTTTCTCGTACGTCGACTGCTGTTCAACTTCGTCCACCTTCGGTCGTAGCATCGGAGGACCGTACGCGACGGCGTGTGGTTGATTGCGCGAAGAACTTTGCTGACAGGAGGCGGACGACTCTTGCCCAGTGGAAGTAGCATCGGACGAAGAAGGGTATAAAATTCCCATCACTGCAGACGCCTCATTCTGGCCGGCATCGGTGAGGTCTAGAAACTGATAGCTGCTACCGTCGCGCGTATCGTCCTCGGTACGCTTCATCATCCGTCCCGGGGATGATGGTTCGGTGGCTGCTGTGTGCTGGCTGCTGCCGCTCCGATTTCGCACCCTTCCCGACCACGGCGAGAACGGCGATCGACACGACGATCGCGACGCTGACGATGGCTGTTGTTGGCGGCGGTGTTACGTTCCGTTGGTGACGGATTCCAGCGAATGTTCATCTTCCCGATACCTTTCCGTGGATGGTAGTGTACCGGTCCCGAAAGCCGGTCTCCGATCACTTGGAGCGATAGTGTGTTCTGTTCTTTCACGGTCCGCTCCTACATGGACCGTGCGGGTCTAGATGCCGGGGGCATCATCAACTTTTCCTGCTTGCTGTACTACTATATAGTAATGCTCCTCCTTGAACATTCGTTTCATTCCCACTCATTCGTTATCCCGTCACTGCCGGTTCACACGTGTATTGACCATTGAAACACATTCAAAAGCAAAAACACAATCGCTATCTTTTAACACTCCTGCCGACCAATCACTGCTTACAGGGTGTGTGTGTGTGCGCGCTCTGTGTAGAGCTACACATTACAAAATGATCAGCAACTGCATCGGCTGTGTCGAATAAACGAAATAAATAAAACCATCGAAATATTCCATCATCAATACAAGATACGCGCGCGCGGATGCAGATAACTTTGGTAAGCATGCACAGAGTAGCAGTAGTAGTACTAGTAGTAGTAGTAGCAGTAGTAGTAATAGTAGTGATGGTGTGGAGCAAGTGATCGCACCTCACTCTAACGACACAAGCTGGTGGTAGCTAGGAAATAAAATAAAACAAGGGGGAGCTCTAGTTTGCTTGCATCAACACTATTTTGGCAAATCGCACGGCGACAGACAGATAGAAAGATAAAGAGAAAAAGAGAGAAACAGTTGTTGGAAGGAAAGAAAAGAAAAGAATACAAAATTACATTACACACACACACAGAGAATTACATGAAGAACAACTGGTAAGATGGAAAAAATACGAAACAAGGTAAGCTTCTACTACGGCACACTGTTTTATAATATCAGTTTGGTTAGCAAATTATCTCAGCTTCGGCACATCGTTTTGTTTCTCAATCCTGCCTGACACCAAACACAGAAAACATCGAAAAACAAGCACAATGACAACGAAACTTACAATTAAAACTTAGATTGTTTTGTGCTTTCTGTGGTTGTAGTATTTGTGTTGTTTATTAAGTAGTTGAACTATTCGATTTGCTTATTTTTCGGTGCAGGTGTTATAAATGTTTGATAGAAGAATAGAAAAGCAATATATTTTGACTATTTAAGGCCACAATTTCTAAGCAAGAGTGACACTCAGATTGCGTTGCATAACAACAAAATGTTAAATAAAAACGATTGTTATACTAGCTTTGAATCGTTGTTTACCAAGCCATTACCTGCACAAGGAACCAACTGCGTTCAAATTTTTCTTCTTTTCTTGGCTTACAATAAATGCTTTAAATCTTCAATTGCACGTCCGCATAGCAGAAAATGGAAATGAGCTGCCATAAGGAAATCATCATACCGGGCAGCTTTTCTCTGGCCATGGACAACATTTCTTATTGCATTCGCTTGGTACAGATTTACTGCCTCCACAACAACAGCAACTACTAAAATACAGCTAACTAACTAAAAGGCCCGATCCCTTAGGGTGCGGCGGTTGAAAGGTAAGCGATATATAGTCATTAAGCTTCACACTTTATACACACTCACCAAAGTGTTGGAAGGGAATCGAAAGGACAGAAAGCGGACCTCCCCTTGATGCACTTATCTATATTTGGCATACGGGTATATTGAGGTCATCCCCTTGTGGGAGGTGCATGTCGATAACAGACGAAGAGGGGGAGAGTGGGTTGGGGGGGAAGGAAGAAACAGTGAAGGTGTAATGCAATGCAGCGCACGACGATGATGTGTCGTTGTTATTAGCATATTTTTGGTTGCTTGCAATATCGTGTAAGCAATATCGCGCGAACAAAGATGTCCGAAGTTGCACACTGTTGGCTGGCAATATCGGTCTTTTTTCTTACATGCTTTACACTACAGTGTACACAGACATCATCTGAACTTTGTGAGTGGCTTGGACTTTTGTAGAAAGAATCCTTGTCTAGATAGGAAGATGTTCTTGTTTTGCAAAGTATACAAACAAAATTGCTTATTCTCGGAACAATTTACATAATTGATTATCGTTAATACATTATCAACTTCAAAACATCCAACGCCATCGCATAAGGGTCACAAGAGACAGGAGATAATTACAATGGCATCGAAAGACAATCACAGAGGCGGAATAATGTTTGGATTTTAAATAATGATGCTTCAATCAATAACAATTCAATTAACGTTATTTCTGTTATTTTTTAAGGCGAATAAATGGTGTATAAGAAATCGCGTGGGATATGTTCATTTAGTTCATACCAAAAAGGCAAGAAACATTGCACTCTTATTAAGAGCACATTTAAACTCCAATTAAATTTAAGATGTTATTCAATTATTTCACAGGACAATTTACCTTTCTGTCCGAGGAAGTAACCGTGTCTAAGATTACTTGTCATTGGATCACAGGACATATGGACGAGTCATATGCTCTATCATAGTTAAATGTCAGTTAGTTTGATGTTTATCTTTCTCTCTATCTTTGAGACGACCGGTAGTAACATCAGCCATCTTCTTCTTCCTTGGCATTAGCATTACAACCTCGTGAGGTCTTGGTCTGCTATTGCTAGCTCTCTGTGACTTAGTTTTTACCCGTAGCAGGATAGTCAGTGCTGCGTACGGCATATCAACCATATCTTCTTCTTCTTTCTTGGCCTAACGACCTCTTAAGATCATGCCTGCCATTTCTGGCTTACTAGACTAATTGATACCGCATAGTTGGTTAGTCAATCCTCACGATGGGGGAACGGCCCAGATGAGACTTGAACCCCGGTCCTGCCGTGTGAAGACCGGCGCCGCTGTCGCATCACCACCGGGCCGCCCATATGCTTACTTGAATTATGTTTTAAGGAATCTGAAGATTTATTTCTAGTTACGTAGGTATGGTCCAAATGAGATGCGTCCCACAACTAACTCTAAAAATTTGCCTTAAACTGCAAGTCCTTCTCCCATAAGGAGACAAGAGGACCAACGGACAAGAGGAAACAATCAACCCTTTTTTCTTTCGTTACATCGTTTCTCTTTTTTGCCTTTAGCACTCTCAACTCGCGCAAAAGAGCGAGGCAAAGCACCTAATGCAAAACCATGAACGGTGTATATTAGACGTCATAAAATCCATCGTTTCCGTCGTTTCCGAAGCGAATCTTTTTTGTAGCTTTTTTCCCTCTGTTCTTCGCCCAACCTCCCCCTGGCACTGTGTAACGTAGTCGCCACACATACACAAACACACACAGTTTCCTGCTGTCGTTGACAAAACGCATTGAGGAGGAATGTACAGCAAACGCACATGCAATAACCCAAGACTCCCCCCGGAAAAGGCCGAAGACGGTTGACGTCGATCGAATGCTGCGGTTTTCATCAGGCTGCGGCATCTGTTTTCGCCATCACGAAAGCAAACAAAACCGTTCCACGACGGGATGGCGGCCATCCGTCGTCGTGCCATCGGTGTGCGGCATTCAGTGAGAGTTTCGTCACTGGCGTGTGTCTGAGCGGCTTGACACACAACGATGAACTGCCCGGGTCTGCCTTGCACTGCCCGAAAATGGTAGCTGATCCCAAAAAAGGGAATTACCGAAGGCCTTACACAAAGAACAACGGTGATACATTGGGACCCTAACCAATGCGTCTTCGTTGTATTAGTAGTAGTAGTAGTAGTAGTAGTAGTAGTAGTAGTAGTAGTAGCATGGCATCGCAATATGAAAGCCGCGGACCGTACAGTTTGCTGCTGTCATTTTCCGCCGATCTGTGATTGTCACCATGCTGTCGCCATGATGACGTTCAGAATTCCATTGAGAAGGTGTTTTTTTTTCTTTCTTGCTGTTCGACTGTTCAACCCAAACACACCGAAATTCATGGCTTTCCGGTTCGGTGAGCTCCACCGTGCATGTGTGTTTGTAGCGGTTTGGCGGATAGCAAAAAAAATTATCCAAAAACCCGTCAAAGGGCCGACACAGGCAGCATCCACATCCATTCTGGCCTCCCCACGATTCATGACGAAAGAGCGTTTAATGTTGTGAGGAGGAAAAGAAAACATAGTAGGCATCTACTGACAGGCCGGCAAAAGAAGAACGGCTCTGAGAAGCCGGTTTTTCACGTTCGCTTACACGCACACACTAGCACAGCAAATGGATGTGGATCTTTACTGAGCGTAAATGAAAATGATTAAGTAGAAAAAATAAGATCATATAGTTTGTTTTCTTGTAGTAAAAACGGGCCGCATGTAAGAATGACTCCTGTTGCAAACTATAAAATATTACACATGTTAACCTCACATATCGAAACACCATTGATGCTTGTTGCAATACGAAACAAAGGACATTTATCCACTAGCGAACCGAAAAATGCTCCAACAAGTACGAACTTCAAGCATAGCGTAAGAGCTCTACCTTCGATCATTTGACACCGTCTTCTCTCTCTCTCTCTCTC
This sequence comes from Anopheles maculatus, assembly GCA_002091835.1. NCBI lineage: Eukaryota > Metazoa > Arthropoda > Insecta > Diptera > Culicidae > Anopheles > Anopheles maculatus. The sequence continues at coordinate 638,000 of KZ061561.1, forward strand.
TCTCTCTGCAGTCTCGCTACTTAGGACCTACAAAAACATAACCACACAATTCTGCCGGCTGACAACTTACCGTTTCAAGCTGCTGCTCCATCGCATGGAGACGTAGGAAACAGTACATCCGCCGTCCGCACGGCCGATGCAGGGCACTGCTGCTGGTGATGTTGATGATGGCGATGGCGAGGGTTAGAACGCTGAGCTGTAAACGATGACGAAGACATTCGTCACCACCGCAAACGTTGCCCGGGATGATGTTTTTCTCACTTGCGAGAGGGTTTTTTTGCAAATCGAAGTAGCCACAACCATATATACTTGACACTTCACTTCAGCACACACTACACACTGACCCTTTTTACGCCGGGCGTACGGCTGCAGAAATGTGCTTCAAGTCTCCTGATTACTGTACCCGGCTGTTTGCGCCGATCTTCCACTATCTGCCTATTGCGTATGAAATGTATCAATCAGCACGGACGCACTACTCTGTTGATGGTTGGCAGTACGAGAGACGACGGGCTATCGTATTATTCCACCGTCCACTTCAAGGGTTAACGTGTTGGGGGGAGAAGTATGTATGTGGGTATGTGGTTTTGAATAGCGAAACCCAATTTTCCTCGCAAATTTTTTCCCTGTTCCGTTTGGATAGGTTACGCTGTGGTTACGTCGAGCACGAGAGCTCTGGAGGAAAAAAAAATGCTGGCAGCTTCTTCTTATTCTTTTCCTTCACTGCACACTTCACACTATTGTAACACGTACGCAACACACACACATACACATATGCGCACAATTTATCCTGTACACACGGTGATGCTTCTTACACCATATGCGAAAGATTTTATGGGACACACGTACACACCACACCTCCTTCCTTCCGGAATTTTCCCGAAAAAGGAAGGATAAAACACAACGGATAATACGGCAACAAAAATAACGTCACTTGTCTCCACCCTGCGTACACACACACAGTGCAGATGATGGCAATTGGCCGAATTTTTCACACCGTTTAGTTGGATGGATTCGTCCGCTTCCACGCCGCTTGTCAATAGAAGTGCTTCGGCACTTTTTATCTGTTTTCAAACCGAAGATCTTGCCGCTGTCTCCGTTCGTTTCGTTATGCTATCTTTCCGTACACCACCACCATGTATCAATCGGATTACTGCGATTGGAAAATATTTCCACTAGAGACGGAGATGCTTAAGTCCACCATACACCACCAACCTGTGGAGAGAAACAGATTTCAAACGTGAGTGAGTGTATCCCTAGCTTCTTTTAGTGTGTGGATTACGGCAGGCCAACTGGCACAGGGAGACGGTAGGTTGCAGGGAGTCCGCCGGTGTACATCCGGCGGGAATCAATCTGATTCGTGCTGAGAAACATTGGGCGCACATGGACACTAGATATGCGTAAATTTGCTATTTTAGCGAATGCCATGACAATATTTTCCTCTCCTAATCCAAGAAGTATGCGTAAAGAATAAGAAAAAACTTGCCAATTTCTTCAGATGTAAGAAAAAGTGGAGAAAATAGAGAAATTTGCAAAGCAATACACTGAACTTATTCACCCCACTCACTACCTCTACTTGTGATTGAAAAAAAAACTACGCACACACATACACGCACACATATTGCATGATTCCACGGGTTGCTTAGGATAGAAAATGGGAAACCAATTCTGCATTTTCGTGGTTGCTTGCTGGCTGCGCCATCACAGCCGAATGAGTTTTATGAAAAGAACTTAAGTAATCTACTGTGCTCTACAATTCAACAAGGTTCGAAATCTCTGGCATTCGGTAAAGAGTGCCACTATCGCTATTTGACAGCTGTCTGCATGGCTATCTAATTAGAAGCAAATAAATGTTCCCGTTCCGTCACTTTCGCAATGCGTGTGGCTTTCTGTGTGTGTGTGTGCATTACTGCGATACTCTCGTCTTCTTGCCGTGGGGTCCACTGAAGCCGAAATATGAAACCCCCCGAATTCGCAATAATGCGGCCTACACCGACCGCGGCCAACACAGGAGCACACGGGAAGGATTTGTCACCGGAACGCAGACATACTGCAAAGAAGAAGAAAAATGGTTCAACCCTCTTCGCTTGTTTCCCCTTCAACCCACCAAAGGAAAAAAAAACTTGCCCCCAGCAGACCTCTCCCCTTCAAGGAAAGATCTTTTCCGATTAGGCAACGTCGGCGTAAAGGTCGAACGCAGAAAAGTAGGCTCCCATGTTCTTTTTCTACCCCCTTTTTGGCTTTTCACACACACACACACACACGCAGTCGCACGCACCGGCACATCGGCACGGTCCCCGTGCTGGCCAGATTCACCGTCGAACACCGTCGAAGTCGAGCAAAAATGGGGTGGCGCACTTCTTTTCTTCTTACTTTTTCTACTTCACACACTCGCTCGCTTGCTACTTCTTGGTTGTGCACGAAAAGCTGATGTCGGCTTCCTTTTTTCCCCCCTATACACACACATTAGCACGATTGCACGAACTGCCACCGGATCTAGCCCGGAACCGAGGAATCGCCGGGTAGATGGAACACGGTATTCCGGAACAGTTTCCACAACCCCGGTGGGGCCGTCTCGAGTGCTGGCTGGTTGCGAACGGGTTTCAATCTACGGGTAGTGGAAAAAATCTGCTTTTCCTCGCTCTTCGACGAGCCGACGTCGTACCGGATGTGAAAGAGTATGTAAAATCGATGAACCGCCTGCTGTCAAACGGTGAACTAATGTCAATTTCGGCGAACGTTCGTCGAGAACACAGTCGAGCAACGCGTAAACGGTTCGTTTCGTCGACTACGATCAAGTAAAATCAACGTGGTCGTGCGGGCAGGACAAAATGCGTTAAAAAAGGTGGTTTTTAAAATATTTTTCTTTATAACTCTGTTATTAAAATTGTTGAAAAAAACATTAAAACAAAACTGTTCTGAATCCCTATATTACAAATCCAACCGGTTCAACATACCTGTGCCAGGTATCGAATAACTAATTTGCATAATTTGCTCGGGTTTTTTTTTATTCCTTGTTTTTTACTTTGCTGGCAACATAAATATTCCAAATTTTAAGCACTTCTTCAGTGTACCGTTTCATTTATCTTTCCAGAAGCGGTCCAGCATATGTTTCCAGTTCAGCTCTTTCTGCAAAACAAACGTTGTTGACCCTTGCCCATCGCAGTCCAACCCCAGCTCCCTCATAAAGTCAACAGGTCGTTATCGTTGCTTCGAAATTATCAGCGTGAGTTGTGTTTTTACTTCCCCAGTACGACAACACCGCAGATCGTGAAAAATCGCAAAAGAGCTGCTCACGCAACACAAGTGAAAATGGCCAGTGCAACGCAACCGGCACACCTGAAGCTGGAACGTTTCGGAACCGTTCTTCGTGTGACAATCAACAATCCGCGTAAAAAGAATGCACTCAACAAGCAAGCGTACCAAGACCTGGCTGAGACGCTAAACTCCGCAAACAAGGACGATGGCGTTAATGTGGTGGTAATAACCGGTACCGGTGATTACTACAGCTCCGGCAACGACATGGTATCGGCGGTAGCGGACGAAGGATCGGTCGAAGAAAAGCTTGCCCGCGGAAACGCAATTTTGCGGGATATGGTCCGCGCATTCATTTCGTTCGATAAGCTGCTAATTGCCATTATCAACGGACCTGCAATTGGCATTGCGGCTACCACCGCTCTTTTGTGTGATGTGGTGTATATGGTTGACACGGCTTACTTCTACACCCCGTTTACGAAGCTGGGCCTTTGTGCGGAAGGATGCTCGTCGTACACATTCCCGTTGCTGATGGGCCGTAGCAAGGCGTCGGAAATGCTTCTGCTAAACCATCGGATGTCTGCACAGGAAGCGCTGCAGTTTAACGTTGTCGGGACAGTGTTGAAACGGGACGAAATCGAAAGCAAACTGTGGCCTCAGATACTGGAGTACGGAAGACTGCCGATCGGATCGATCAAGGCTGGCAAGATGCTGATCAATCGTTTTCAGCGCGCGAATCTACACGAAGCAAATGATCGCGAAACGGAAGCACTAATGGATCGCTATCAAACGGAAGAGTCGCTGAATGCGGTGATGGAATTTATGATGCGGAAAAGCAAAATGTAACGGACGTCATCTTGAAATGCAAATACAGTCGTGGGGGAGATTGGTTGTGGATCGTAATATTTTCTACAGCTTAGGTATTTTACTGTTACTGGTCACTGTTTGACCGACTACTTGGGCGGGATTTCTGCGCTCCGCGATTGCTGTGCTCGAGTAGCGGGAGACGATATTAGACCTAGCAGCTGGCAGTCGGCTTCCAGCAAGGTAAGATCTTTGCTTGATCCCAGAAAGCGTGTGGACAGTTCGAGATCCTTGATCCGTAGCCGTACCCGTGCACCTCTCACGTAATCTCTGCGGAAACGAAACGAAACGCGAATGAAAAAAGAGGAAAACGAACTTCCGAGCTGCTGGGCTCTTACTCGCCATTCTTTGTGGGCCGTGTGCAAACGCAATGAAACTTCCACCCAAAATCAATGTAAAGGTCGTTTTCTACAATATGGAATATTTTCCCAGTTACTATCTTTCCTTCCGGGTCACCGAGCTGTAAAGAAAATGGGACGCAAATGAGATGACCATTTGTTGAACAATAAAGACCACTTTTACTCACATCAACAAACTTTGAATTCCTCAACAATGCAGCGAACGTCTTTGGTGGTTCGTTGGACCGTTCCGTACTGAGTGATTCACTGTGTTTTTGGTAAGCTTTTGCAAATCCACCAACTTTTTGGCTACTTTCAACCTGTGTCTGACCATCGGAAGCTACAGCTGTGGGTGATGTTGGAGCGCTTTCTGAACTGAATCTGCTGTAGAAACCGATTCGAATCGGTTGCATAAAAGATCCACCCATCGACCGGTGGCTAGCGAACCGAAGTATGTGAGCCATCGTAAAGTTAATGCACCTTTACTGAAAATACCGGCTTTGATCAAGAAGGTGGAAAAACAAATTACACGAGCACGCAATGTTTTGCTCGCGCAACGCACACCCAGTTGACAGGTGCCAGCTTGACAGGTATTGACATTTGCGCGCTGTCAGACAACAATAACAAAAAGCATCGTCGTCGATTTGCCTTTCGCAGCCTCAAAAGCCTCGATGCGAATACGTGTGCGGGAAAAACTGAAAGCAACAAACCGATTTCTCGGCTGGTACGGTTCACGGATATCGTAACAGCCCTGGCGGTCATCGGCCGCGAGTGTAGTGCCGCGGCCGGACAGATGGATAAACCCAAGTCCACCGCCACACGCGCCACCGTATCCGGCGGTGGAGGTCGCGACAAACCGGACAAACAGTCACGCAAGGACAAGAAGGATAAGGGCGGAGGTGGTGGTGGTGGTGGTGGCGGTGGCGGTGGCGGCGGCAAGTCTGGCGGTTCGAATAAGCGCAACAAAAAGAACAAGAAGGATGTTGCACCACCCATGACCCGGGTGGTAATTCGCCGGCTGCCACCGACAATGACGGAGGCGGTGTTTTGTGAGCAAATATCGACGGACGGCAAGATGCCGAACAACGACGAGTTTTACTTTGTTGGGCCCGATTGGACCCTGGGACAAAATGCATCCTGCCGGGCGTACATTAACTTTACCAATCCGGAAGATATCTTCCGGTTTACCGACAGTTACGATGGTTACACGTTCGTCGACAACAAGGGCATGGAACATCAGGCTGTAGTGGAGTACGCGCCGTTTCAGAAGCCGACGAAAGCTCGATCTCGCAAGAAGGATCCGAAATGTAATACGATCGAAACCGATACCCATTTCCTGGCGTTTAAGGAAGCGTTGGAAGCGGAAGAGCAGGAAGCCCTACACGGGCGGGGAACGCAAGAGTTCAGCTTTAAGATAGAACAAGGTAAGTGTGGTGACAACGATCTTCTTCTGATTATCGCTATACATGCATCCTTTCATGTACCTTTCAGAGGAGAAAACTACGACAACACCTTTGCTGGAGTTTATCGCACAACGGAAGCAAGAGAAGCGGGACGAAAAGCGTCGCAAGCAGGAGGAGAAACGCCGAATGCGCGACGAGGAACGGCACATGCGGAAGACGCAGATAGCAAGGTCAATACCGGACGCTATCCGCGAGGAGGTGAATACCGATGTCGTGGAGCGAGTCGTGTTGCCACGTTTAAATCCGGCCCAAAATGCATCCAAATCGATGGGAACCTTCTCCGCCAAAGGGGGTAATGGTGGTGGTGGTGGTGCGGATGGAGGAAAATTCAAGGACGATAAGGATAAAAAGTCGAAAAGCAAGAAGGACAAGGAACGAAATCGCGATAAGAAGGGAGAGGATACGAAAGCGCCACCGGAAGGTGGAAAAGTGGATGGTGGCGATAAAAATGCCGGCGGCCGGAAGCAAGATCGTGACAAGGGTGGCAAAAAGGGGAAAGAAAAGCAGGGCAAGGATGAGCCCCGGTCCCGAGAGCAAAACCAACACCAGCAACAACAACAACAACAACAGAAAGGCGAACGGAATGATAAGTCGAAGAAGGATAAACCACCAGCAGCAGGCAACCACAGTGAGCAGCAACCATCAACGTCCAAAGCCAACCCGTCGGGTACGTCGTCAAACGATGGCCCCACCAAGAAGGAAGTGAAGAAGTACAGCGAGCGACGCAAAGAAACGCGTGCCCGTGCGGAAACGCGGTTCGCCGAGCAGGACACCCGGAACCAGCCCGACGCCACCGCCAAGAACGGTTGTCCGCCGGCCACCGATAAGGTGGCGGAAGTGAAGAAAAGCATACTCACCGCCAACGTACCACCGTTCATACCGAAGGAGAAAACGACCATCCTGCTGGCTGGTCACGCATCGACGGCGACGAACATACCCGTCGATCAAATTCTGACTGAAAAGATGGCGAAGATTACCATCGAAAAGCGGCCGCCAACGGACAATGGCAAAAAGTCTCCCTCGCCGGACGGTGCGGTACCGGCGCCGAAGGCTAAACTGTCCGAGAAGCAGCGCGAAATGCGTGAAGCGCGCAAAATTCGTAATAAAGATCGTCCGTCGATCGAAATCTATCAACCCCGCAAGCGGATAGTGTCCGGTGGTACGGGCAAAAGTGAGGACGACCGTGGCCGAAGCGATTCCGACCGTCCGTCGGACAATGTGTCTGCGTCGGCATCGACCGGAGCTGTGGTGGAGGATGAAGCGAAGGAGCGGCGCCATAAGCTTACGAAGAAAGCGTCCGATCGGCAGCAGCGGGAACGCAAGAATGGAAGGAAGAACTCGATCGAGCCAGATAGTTGCAAGGAGACAACAACGGCTGGCGGCGGTGTGTAGTAGGGCTGAGCCGGATGTCCTGTTGTAAATCGGACGTTTTCTTTGCGCTTCCGATGCGATCGGATCCACACACGACAGCTGGAAAATTGTGGAAGAAATAGCGAAATCCTTTTTCCCTTTTTTTTTTTGCTGGACTGTTTTTCTGTCAATGGAAAAGCGATAAATCGAAATAAAACGGAACACATTACCGGTGTTCTGAGTTGTGTTCTCACGTTTCAATACGTTGTGTTCCTGAATGGAGGGTAGATTTTTTCGGTTCGAACAAGCTTCGCAGATGGGCTAGAATGTCTAGCTAAGGATGCGCAATGAAGATGGCCAATATCGCGTTAATTGTGCTAAATTCTACCGGAGATCGATGGAAAGACTGCAAAACTACGAACTTCAAAAGGAAATAAAGCATACAGAAAAGTCATTGACACGAATTTACGAAGGTTTGCAATTAAACTTCACTGTTTTAGGATTAAATAATTTAACTTTTTATTCACATACGTGTATGAATCGGAGTATGTTCACGCTTTGTTCATATAATTAGTTCATTAGTATCGCAGTAAACGTTAATAATCCAGTTCTTTTAACTTCTATCCTTAGCAACATTCCTCTTGATTCCTCCGGCACAAGCAAAAGGCATTTATTTGTTTGCTTTACGTGTCCTCTGCCTTTAATTCTGCCTTTCGGCCAATTGCTTCAGCTGTCTCAAAACCGTCTCCAACAGCTTCTTCTTGTCCCGTTCCGATTTAGACTTCATCAGCGACAGCATCGACTTCTTATCCGCTTCGCGCAACTTTTCCAACACCACAATGATCGTCGACGGATGTACCAGCGAGTACCGATTCTCGTCCTTGCCGAAATCATGCAAATAAGCGCTCCAATCCTCGGAAATCAACAAATCAAGCAGTTGACGAATTTCCGCAAAATACTTCGACAGATCACCGTCGCGCAATCCAGGCACCGGATCGGACGAAGCAAACAGCTCAAACTGCATCAAATCGAGATTGATCTGATCGAGCGCACCGCCCGAAATTTGTCGAATGTCTTCCGAAAGAATCAGCTTCGAGATGGTGGTGGCGATGTGTTCGCACGCCTTCTTACAGGCGGCTTGTGCCACCCCGGGCAGGATGTAGGAGAAGCTCTGAAATGTGCTTTGCAGGAAGGCTACCATGTCCGTCACGAACGGTGATGCGTGACCGTACGATTCCGGCAACACCCAGTCGTAGTTTTCGAGCTCTTCGAAAAATTCGTCCAGCTTGCAGCACAGTTTGGTCGATACCTGCTGTTCCGCTTCCGAGCGTGCAACGTGAAACATGGCGGACGGTGTCTGTGTGACGCTCTGTACCGTGCCCGTCATTTTGCACACGAACGAATCCAGGAACGGGCCGGCCTTCTCCAGATACTGCGTGTCTATGATGATCTGAATGACTTGCATCAGCGCCAAACTGGGACTACGAAATACAGCCGACAAGCAACCGCTGAAGCTGCGCGTCAACAGCAGATTAGCCGCCTTCCGAACCATCGCGGCAATTTCGTTCGGTGAAAGTGTTAGTTCTTCGGAAAATTTCATACACGCGTACATAAACTCCATCGCTTGGTGGTACACCTCCGGGACCATCCGCGAGAATGGGAACTTCTTCGGGAAGGGTTGTGCTTCTAGCTGTTCCGAATGGAATGGGAACCGTTCCAGCACGGCATCGTACTCTTTCTGATTGTGCGCTTCGAGCGGCAGGAAATCACTCTTGTCTAGAATATCGCGAAATTCGTTTACCCAACGCTGCAGCAGCACCTCGTTGTAGTGATCACGCATCTCGAGTAGCAAATCCCACAGCTGGGTCACGGTGTAACCATAGTTTTTCAGCGTCGTAATGCTCAACATGATTAAGTTCTTGATGCGCAACAGCACGTTCGGATCGGTACAGGAAGACGAGGACATACTGAGCACATTGACCGCACGCGAGAGCGACGACGACCAAAGATCGTCCAGGTACGTTTGTGTGACGATGTCTCCCCCAGTGTTCATGACATGATCTTCCACCACGAAGAATCCTACGATCGAGTAGATGTACGTTTTGTACGCTTCCAGATTATCGTGCATGGTTTGCGGTGCCTGCAGCACCAGCTTCGCCTGATCCCGACGCTGCTTGCGATAGTCTTTCTCGAAGTATTCCTTATCGTTCAGCACCGTGTAGATGTGCAGACACCGATAAATGGGCGAAAAGTCAATCAGATCCTGTGCATTCACGTCCTCATCGTCTGTTTACGCACGAAGCACGTATGCGATGAGGCGCTCCCACTGTGCGCATCGTAGTCGTGTCCGTCGGGACACTGAGTGTGGGGAGTATATGTCATGGTTTGATGTGACAGATGGAGAGTAGAAGAATAAGAAGTTTTTATGTAAACATTAGAACAACGAGATCCTTTCAAGAGAATACAGCGTCCAAAAGCGAATTATCAACCGATTTCACTTAGAGTGTCGAAAACCCACAAATTCCGAAACCCCCTGCGTTATCATTTGGTCCTTCGAACCGGATTTGTGGATAGAATCCAAATCGGAAGCTTTTTTGTTATTTTGGTTGTATTTGTTCCATATCCTACGGATCTCCCCACGTGCAAGTGTTTGGCATCTCGCAGCTAATTGTGTTTTACATTTTAGCCTGTGTCGTCACATAAAACCCGATACTGAAAGATGTCGACCGACTCAAGGAAGCCCGAGGTAAAGAAGGCTCAAGCACGAATCGCTACGCTGCGTGCACGTTCCCAAATCGAAGCGCTCGAAGAGTTCATTAAGCAGTACACGAACGACGATGCAGTACAGGTCAACGTCCGCTTATCCCACCTGGAAGCATCGTGGACTACGTTTGAGGCTGCCAACCTGAAACTCGAGACGATGGAAGACGACGAAGCTGCTCTAGTGGTTTGCTTTCAGGAACGCAACGCGTTGTTTGAGCGTTACTGTAAGGCGAAAGGTTTCCTAACCTCAATGTTACCACGTGACACGCCAGCGGCAGCAGTGGCTAACCCAACAAATATGCCCACGTCATCGCTCTGTAACCTACGCTTGCCGAAGTTAGACCTACCAACGTTCGACGGAAACAATACTGAGTGGTTGAGCTTCAAAGATCGATTCATTTCGATGATCGATGCATCTACGGACCTAACCCCGGTTATGAAGCTACAGTATTTGCTGTCGGTATTGAAAGGAGAGGTTGCTAAACGATTCCAGCAAGTCACATTGATCGCAGACAACTACAACACCACATGGCAGGCCCTGCTGGACAGATATGACAATGTACGTGCCTTAAAACGGGAATACTTCAAGACGTTGTACTCTATTCCACCCATGAAGAGTGATTCTGCTGAAGAGCTTCGCCGGGTAGCGGATGAATTCAATCGACTTACACAAGGGCTAAGCGCACTCGAGGAGCCGATTTCGTTGTGGAACACACCGTTGTGCAATCTGTTGTTTTACAAACTGGATGCCAAAACGCTTATGGCTTGGGAGGAATACTCTTGTAACGAAGCAGAAGACTCATATAAGAAACTACAAGAGTTTCTTCAAAGGCGTGTTCGTATTCTGGGCTCATCCATCCAACCAACACTAAGTGTCCAGAAGGCCAATCCCAGCAAGGTAGCCGGCGTAAAACCAATCACAAGGATTGCTAATGCTAGTGTGATGCCATCATCGAATGTTAAGTGCTACGCGTGTGACGAGTCTCATTATCTTCATCAGTGCAGCAGGTTCAAGGAAATGTTAGTATCCCAACGAGATGGCATCATAGCATCGAACAGGTTATGTAGAAACTGTTTCCGTACTGGGCACGTGGCAAAAGGCTGTCAGTCCAAGTTCAGATGCCATAAATGTCAACAAAGGCATCATACGTTGTTGCATATGGATCAGGCTGTTTTTGAAGTATCACCCCCCGACAACCTGATAGTGGCAACCACCGCGTGTAATGCTAATGTCACCGTTCTACTGCAGACTGCGATGATCCACGTTATAGACGATAGCGGCAAAATGTTTAAGGCAAGAGCACTGTTGGATTCAGGATCAATGGCCAACTTCATGTCTACGGCGCTAGCAAGGCAACTATCAGTGGTAGAAAGCCATCCTACAGAAGCGAATGCCATTAAGAACGATTTTTATGTAGACGACTTTGTGTCTGGTGCAAGCGATGTGCAAATGGCAATTACGTTACAACAAAACATCACACGCATACTGAAGCAATACGGATTCAGCTTAAGAAAGTGGGCGTCAAATGATAAACGTGTGTTAGAAGGCATCGCAGATAAGGATTTGGCATCACCAAGAAGTCTTGCGCTACTACAGGACAATCCAATAACAACGCTTGGTCTTGTATGGAACCCACAAGAAGATACGTTCAGCTACAACATCAAACATGAACCAACGCGCATTGCAACTACCAAGCGTCAACTCTTATCTTCGATTGCACAAATCTTTGACCCACTAGGACTAATTGGACCTGTTGTATGCAAGGCGAAGCTGATGATGCAACAGGTATGGAGCATGATCGACGCAGAAACTGGCAAGCCAATTGATTGGGATAAACAGCTTCCGGCAAAGTTCCTAGCATCGTGGAAGTCATTTCATCAGACAATCCATCTTTTAAAAGAGCTTCATATTCCTCGCTTCATATTTGGAGTTGATGTTCAACAATGTGAACTTCATATTTTCGGAGACGCTTCGGAACGAGCATACGGATCCTGCTGCTACGTGCGTATCAGTTCCAACCACGGTATTTCAACTCACCTTTTAACAGCCAAGTCCAAGTTAGCTCCCATCAAGTCACGTCTCACTATAGCCAGACTTGAATTGTGTGCCGCTCTGTTAAGTGTCCAACTGTTTGAGAAGACTACCATCGCAATACGATTCATCCCTACAAGCACAACCTTTTGGAGCGACTCAACGACGGTACTGCATTGGTTAAACTCTTCACCAAGCCGCTGGAAGACATTTGTAGCCAATCGTACATCTCAAATCCTCCAGGTCACAAAAATCAACCAATGGCGTCATATTGCGGGGGATTCCAATCCAGCGGATGATATATCAAGAGGCTTGGATCCAACTGAAATAATTCACACAACCAGATGGTGGCATGGCCCAACATGGTTATCAAAATCATCCGACGTATGGCCTTCAAGTATCTTTGCTATTGATGAAGCAACTATGACGAATGAAGAATCGCGCAACACTGAGGTCGCTTACATGGCTGCAATAGCAACAACGTTCACCGATGAGATACTTTCAAAATATTCATCTTACACCAAGCTGCTAAGAGTAGTTGCGTATAGCCTTCGATTTATATATATGCTCCAACGTAATAGGAACCCTTCTACAGATGTTAATTGCGAATTCAAAACCCTGTGGTTGACAACGTACGAACTGCAGAAGGCGGAAGTGGCACTGTGTGCACTGCAACAAAAACACTTCTTCGCAGAAGAGCTGTACGCGTTGGAAAAGGGGCGAGAGATGCCACGATCATCCCCGTTGAGGTGGGTAAGGCCAATTGTAGCAGAAGATGGTCTTATCCGAGTAGGAGGGCGCCTGAATCTGGCCAGCATTACCACTTGCTACAAGAATCCGATAGTGCTGTCGAGCAAAGGTCAACTTACCATTCTCCTGGTGGAAGAGTACCACAGGAAACTTCTTCACGCAGGTCCAGAGCTCATGCTGTCGTCCTTAAGGCAACGCTTCTGGATTCTTGGCGCTAGGAAGCTGATTCGTGCTGTTTACCATCGTTGCGTCACATGCTTCAAGAAGAGACCATCATTCATCCATCAAACAATAGCTGATTTGCCTGCCACTAGAGTAACACCGACTCGTCCGTTTTCGGTTTCCGGGGTGGACTATTGTGGACCTTTTTACGTCACATTCGGAATCCGACGAGCAACACCACGGAAGGTGTATATAGCAATCTTCGTGTGCTTCTCCACTCGTGCAGTTCACATAGAAGTAGTTACGGATCTAACGACGTCAGCATTCATCGCTGCGTTACAAAGATTCATCGCCCGGAGAGGAAAAGTCCGAGAATTGCACTCAGACAACGGAACCGCCTTTAAAGGAGCAGCGAATCAACTTCATCAGTTGTACAAACAACTGAAAACCGATGATAAATCAAGGGAGCTGATATTTGGCTGGTGTGCGGTCAATGAAATTGTGTGGAAGTTCATTCCACCTCGTGCTCCACATTTTGGCGGCCTGTGGGAGGCTGCTGTAAAGTCAGCGAAGCAACACCTTCACAAGCAGCTAGGTACCAATACCATTCTATATGAAGATTTTTTGACCTTGTGCGCACAGATCGAAATGTGCTTGAATTCCCGACCGCTCACCCCCATACCATCGGAAACAAGCGACATTGATGTCTTGACCCCAGGTCATTTCCTCACTGGGTCTAATTATCAAATGGTACCTGAAATCAAGCTAACGGACATTCCTGACAACAGACTAGCGCATTGGCACCGTACCCAGAAACTGCTACAAGGCATTTGGGCTCGATGGTACCCCGAATACTTACAGCAACTTCAAGCTCGAGCCACCAAATACTGCAAGCCTCCAGTTACGATCGACGTTGGACGTGTTGTGATTTTAAAGGAAGATAATGTACCCCCAGCTCAATGGCCCCTCGCAAGAATCACCGCCGTCCATCCAGGAAGAGATCAAATCGTGCGGGTGGTTACATTAAAGACCTCCGACCACAAGCTGATTACACGACCAGTGGTGAAAATCGCACTCCTACCATTGAACGAATAAGTTTAGAAATAACGTGTTATTTCAAGGTAGCCGGGATGTTTACGCACGAAGCACGTATGCGATGAGGCGCTCCCACTGTGCGCATCGTAGTCGTGTCCGTCGGGACACTGAGTGTGGGGAGTATATGTCATGGTTTGATGTGACAGATGGAGAGTAGAAGAATAAGAAGTTTTTATGTAAACATTAGAACAACGAGATCCTTTCAAGAGAATACAGCGTCCAAAAGCGAATTATCAACCGATTTCACTTAGAGTGTCGAAAACCCACAAATTCCGAAACCCCCTGCGTTATCATCGTCGTCACCGAAATCGGAACCGGCCGGACCACCCTGCTCCGCTAGGGCTTTGTATTCCGCGATGATCGTCGCCAAATCTCGCTTCTGCAGCTCCTTCGTGTGCTTCATTGCGATCTCCCCAATTTTGGGTGAAAATTTGCGTATATTCTCCAGAAACTCGCGAAAGTCTTCCTCCGATGATTTCTTTATGTTTTCCTTCAGCTTCGGAATGGTGTCCCGCATCTGCTGCGAAAAGCGATATCCGGCCACCTTCGGTAGGTACTCGCTTTCCAGCACTTCGAGCGTTTTCAGTGCGGGATAGTAACGCTTTTCGCGCACCTGCTTTAACAGTTTGCTGTAACATTCCAGCACCGGCAAACAGCTGGACAGTCCCTCGATGGCACCCGCAATGTTGCCCTCCACCTTGCGGGCCTTTACCAGCTCGTTGCCCTTCGCGATTACTCCGGCCGATGCTTTGCCCAGCCCATCGTTCAGTGTGAGCACTTCCTGGTTGAGCCCTTGGGCTTGTGATTTTACCAGCAACAGTTCGCGGATCGAATCGATAAATCCCTGATAGTACAGATTGCAGATACGGTCGACGTCCTTATCGTGGGAGCGGATCCAGCAACAGTTCGCGGATCGAATCGATGAATCCTTGATAGTACAGATTGCAGATACGCTCGATGTCCTTATCGTGGGAGCGGATGCGTGATTCCAGCTGCTCGGAGATTTGATCCTGTGAATTTCCCTCCAGGATGGTACGAAACGTTGGTCCCCAGTAGTCGTCCACCGCCTCGATGTCCTGCATGGATATGTTGGCCATTTTCACTGCTTGAAGGGGCGAAAATTCCACGCCACAGTACGGTTTTCGTTTCTGTTTTCTGGGCGTAAAGTAGCAAAAGTGTGTGTGATGAGTTGTTTGTTGACAATCATCGATGGACACAGGGATGTCATGCGGTCCTGGAACAAGACGTTGGGATTTTTTTCAGCTAGAAAACATTTATTTTATTTCCCAAAAATACTTATTTACTCATATTATTTTTATAAGAACGATTGTGTAAAATTTTCTTTGAATCTACGACTAATAAATGTGGAGTTCTAATTTCGGTACACCAAAAACCAACTGACCATCATTCTCTGTCTACGCTTTCTCACCGTGCGATGATGGTAATGATTACTGACTTGATGACTCGCACAGTAGGTTGTGTTCTTTCAGTTGACGATCATATTTTCATACTTCCATACTTTCATACTTTCATACTTTCTCAGTAAATCTAATGCAATGAAAGCATTCCAAACGGTATGTTTTGGCACTTTTCGGTTTTATTTTATATCGCACGCTGTAACATATCGTAGTTTTTGGCTGTGTGTTTCTCAATGTGCATCTAACAATATAGTTTATTAACGATCAACTGACTAACTATCTCTAAGTTCTTAAGTTATTTTCATGGCAACGTGTGTCGTTCAATCGGTGTACAGTTCGGTTCTAAACAATGCTTAACGCGCGGCTATGTACAGTTCGTCTTACCAGCTAAGTCTTACCCTATTCCATGCTGTTAGTCTTATGAAATGGCTCAAAAACATAGGTGCGTCACTCTAATCACAATCGCTCAACAGTTTATCACACTTTGTATTTTCCGTTGGTGCTTCTTCCTGTGCACCCGGCGTCTGTGGCACCATGACACGGTTAATGTTCTTCAACGGGGCATTCTGCAGATTTCGTTTCAGCTTCGCCTTCAGCTTCCTTCTGTTCCGGCGATGCTGGCAGAAGAGTATGAGGGAAAGCAGTACTATACAACCGGCCACTGCCCCTACGACTTTTATCCACGTCGATTTGGCTTCCGTATCGAGCTGGCGGGATTGTTGTATCTCCATACACTGGTGGAAATCGGCGACCTGTTCCGGATGGATCTCTTGTCCCGCTTCCGCCTGGCAGAGGTTTTGTTCTGGGAAAAGAGGTAAGTGATGTAGCGTTGTGGTATTCTCAAACTTTCCCATTATCATAACTCACCTGACGATGTAAGCGGGATACAGTATAGGGGCGGAAACATGATTTTGGTTCGCCGTAGCACGAGCTCCGCCGTTAGCACCTGACAAGCGCAGATAGGAATCTGAGTGTTGTTGAGATCAACCGTTTTTAGGTTGCACATGGGCGAAAACTGCCCTAGGGTGAGCTCTTTCATCGGGTTAGATGATATGTTTAGCTGCCACAGGTCAGGAAGGACGCCAAAGTCTGGAAGTCGCTGCAAGCGACAATCGGCTAGGCCGAGTACTTGCAGCGGCGCTTTGATAGGTTTTTCGAGCGTGACCAGTGAGGTCTCCAGCTCGTACAGTGCGTTGTGGCTGACGTACAAGTTACGCAGGACGGGTAGCTGGAACAGCTCCAGCGGTATACTCTTCAAGGCGTTGTACGAAAGATCGATGGCCTGCGAAATTGGAACGGGAAAGCGTAAACGTAAACAGTCTGTGCCCGCTGGGTGAAGTGATCTTCTGTCGACCTACCTCTAGATTTGTGAGCAAACTGAACGTATCCTCATCGATGTTATGGAGCATGTTCTCGAACAGATACAGATACTTGACCGAGGTGTAGCGGGCAAAGGATTGGGCATTTAAATCACGGATCCGATTGAAGCTGAGATCGAATATCTGGAATGAAATGGAGAGAGGGGATTAGTAACACCGTGAATAGAGTACATGACACGGCATGCGTAACCAGCATCTATTCTACCAGCGACTAACAAACCATGCATCAAGTGAGCAAGCTAAGTCTGCACGAAGAAACGAAATCTCACTCTCACTTTTCTTGTTTGTGAGCTCGCGAACCGAACGCGATTGGGTTAATTGATTTAAATTGGTTTGTTAGTCTGTTCCCGTTTTGCTGGAGCAAGACTTGTATCGTCGAGATATTGAAGAACTGGACCGAAATGTGATGCAGAACGTAACGTCTGCGTCAGAGAGATTTCCAAAGAAAGAATAAAAGAGCGAGAGTTTGTGGATAAAGTTTGGAGTTCGTGTCTTTGTGTGCTGGAAGATCAACATCAGCATTGGGCAAAATTTACGAGCATTATTGAGAAGGGAAAATCGAACGAAATCGATTTATTTTACACTTGATGTGTGTTGATGCCGGATCACGTTCCCCATGTGAACGTGGTACAATGTTTACGATGAACTCGAAACGAAATATACTACTACCGATCGTGGCCTTGAGATGATCGGAAATTTCGGACCCAGGAATGTTAATGCTTGTGGATTGTTGAAGGTTCATATCAAACAAAACTACCACCGTGTGTGTTCCACTGGCTTTTCTTGAACAATTACCACACCACACAGTTAGTCAATTGACCTTGCAAAGGATTACCAATTGACCAGAATTATAGACACGCACACCGCACTAGCACCGGCCTCCACACGGTACCGGCAACACTATATCTTACCTCTAGACTTGACTTGAGCGTTTGTGGTATCTCCTTCAGATTTAAATTCGCACAATTGTAGCCGACCATTTTGTACGTACGCTCGAGCTGGCAGCGCTGCGGTCGATCCAATTCCGTCGGTAACGTTGCAAATCCGTTTGCATAGCTAAGCGTTAGCATAAAGATGGCCGTCAGGGTCAGGGTTTGCGCTGCGGCGGATAATACGCCCGGTTTTGTGTTTATGATCGGATGCATTTTGTGCTGCAATTGTGGGCTGTGGTTTAAAGCTACATGACACAAGGGATGAAAAACAAAACAGTGGTTTAATTGAGGGTTTACAATGGCTGACTAATGCTGAGGTGATGATTTGTCATTTATAGTGGTAAAAAGTAAACTGTTGGGCAGAACTTTTGTAATCGTTTTCCTAAGGTTGCAAGATCATGCCTTTGTGATCATAATTAGATGACTTGTGATTAGATTATGCCATTAGATTACAGAGTTGTGGTTTTGTACTACATTGCTTCTCGAACTGCACATGATGGAATTGATAGTAAGTTGCTGATGTTTGTGTTGGAAATGATAGTAGGAAAATCGAAAGCAACGGAAGTGCTTCTTGACAACCAGTTTGTGGGGCAAAAAAATTGTCGTCTGATACGATCGTCATGCTTACCCAACAAACAGCAATCTGAATCATTCAAACTCTTGAAGCACACTATTCATTCTCTATGTCTAACGATTTAGATTTCCCTTCTTGTTACAGTTCTAGATCAGTCACCGGTCTCACTTGACATGGACGCACTGATCGTCTATTTTTGGGTGTGGTTATCACCGTTCCCAATAGCCGGCGTTCTGGATTGTTGATTTCCAATGGTGAATTGTACCGTCAATCATCCCGACCAGACAATCGGCTCGATCAATCGAATGATCGAGTGAACCCAGAAGCAAAAAGCTACAAAATGGGAGCTTCCTGCTCACAAAACCCTTAAAAGGTAGTGGTGGTGGAACGAATTCGCATCGTTTTAATTTAATTTATGAGGTCACATACAATTAGGTGACACACTAGCATTTCATTGGCAATCATAACACACGGGTGTTGTCATTTACTGCGTGTTTATTGGCTGTTGATAGTTTGGAAGGTTTGCGTGCGGCACCAGGGGACTCCATCGCAGTTGTCCGTTAACGATATTTGAATGATGCACGACATAGTTTTCTTGGGTGTGCAAAAATTAGATTATTTTTTAATATTTTCTTCTATTATCTTCTGCTCCACTTCACTTGTCTCATTTTCAAGAGTACCTGTAACTGGAACTATGACACGAGCTCGTTTTATTTGCACTTCTGATACCATTTGATTGGTTACGCGAGCTTTACTATCACATAAATTACCTTGCATGCGAATGCACTCAAGTATCACTCTCTGCGGATGTATCACATACGCTATACACATCCAGAGCGAGTGGATCACATTTTACGGCTCTGATTACACTGAACTAATTAAGTCACTTCAATCCGGTGTACTAAAACGAATTTGTACCGGTGACATCAAACATCTGCTTTTGTATTTTCACTTTTTTTCTCTTAATGTTACCATTCAATAGCTTTCCATCTCTCGCAGCACGTGCATTTCTATTCTAAAGTGTGCCTATTGTGCAATGAGGCGTAAAGTAACGTAACACTTTGAAACTAAAACACATAGAACACTATCCGACAGTAACAGAAACACACGCATACGAATGGTTCGTGATTTGACATTCGCGATCCTGTTAAATGCGCCGGAAACGCCAATTGGCTGTCGGATCTGTGCGTTCCTCAGCTCTGCACCACGGTCAAAAACACAATAAATATAATAAACTCCCGAACACGTCCGGCTGGTCAATTAGTGCGCGTGTTGATCGGTTGGAGCAAAGTTTTGGACATTTTGACGGGCACAGGCCGACTGGCAGCGCAGGTTCGAAGGTCGGGAAAAACTATATACGCTCTTTTCCGAACGGTTCTCACCACCGTACCAGACGCACTCGTGTCAGAGACGTCAGAAGATCAATATTTGCTTCTCATCGCAGCACACGGTTTGCGCAAACTGCAACATTTTTTCGATCCCCGCCCCGACCTTTAAGGGGAGCATCTTCGCAAGTGTGAGACTTTCCAATGGAGCAGTAGCAGCGGCAGCAGCAGCAACAGTAGCAAGGAAAAAAGTCGGTTAATTGACTTAATTTCGTTTAATTGAGTCAAATACGAGAGTCGATTGTTTGCGTTGGTGGCGTGTGTTTGTAGACACGCATCAAAAACAGTGCGCCTCACGAGATTAGTGACGATGACTGCACCACTATCACACCACGGTGGAGTATTCCCTATTGTTTTTCGAAGCGGACAACACCAGACACCCCGCGCCCCGCGCCAATCAGCGAATTAACTTTCGTCGGTAAAGTGTAGCAAAATTATGATCGACAGATGGTCGTACATCAATCAGTACGACGAACGATCGGATGTAGCGCATTTGTAGGAAATATGATGCAGTTTTGAGTTGCCGTTTAACTAGGCACAGATTGTTGTGACGGATTCCGGCAACCTGGAGTCTGTGGGACGTGACAAACGTGCGCTGACATTCGTCACCGTTAGCATGCACTGGGCGGGCTAGTGTAGCGGGTTTTGAGTAATAGAGGAACCATCTTGATGATGTATTTTTTGTTGTTGTAGATAGGAAACAGTACGACATAGATGATGATGGAATAATGCAACAAAAACATTCGTATACTATCAGGAAGATTATTTGAAGCGTAAATCGATCCATCACCAACCGCTTGATAACGTAAGTTAAACGGTTTGAGAACGGGGTCTCTTCTATCGTATGTCCCAGATGATCATGAACTAACCTCAGACGTTTGGAACTTTTAACGTTTTTAATAGCTACATAACATTAAAAAACCGGATAGTATAGCTATAGATCATTTGTGATGAAGGATTCGGAAGAAGATCACTGTTTAAATTCCACCAAGACTCAGTCTTATCGCTCTACAAATACACATTCACTTCACCTCTTGAGACGAAGCTGACGCACACGGGAACACTTGAAACAATGTTCGTGAGGATGAAATTGTTTATGCACAACCACTTTTACAACCAATATCAGCCATAGCAGTTCATGTTTTGTTAGCTGCTGTTTCTTAGAAAATTGCGCAATACACTTTTAAGTTCTGTCACGATGGCTGCCCATGGCTTCTCCTTAAGGATTTAGTTTTACGGCGAAGGATTATGGGTATGAAGTTTTCTTCTGGAACTATCCACTCACGCTACAACACACTGCTGTACTGAAAGATTTGAACCTGTTACCCCCCCCCCCCCCCCCCCAATATCGAAAAACGCATCTTATCGTAGCATTCCGAGTACGATACCGGGTATCTATCATTTGTCACTTATAATTACTCACACTGTTTCGGTACGTTTTCCCAAACTTAGGACGTGTTTGGAAGTCACGATAAAGCACCTTGCACACCTTGCCGAGGTTCTGGTGTTTTTTTTTGTCTCTACAGCATATCTTTACGATTAAACACAACGATTCCGATATGGTCCGACATACGGTGTCACCCGAAGACTTCGGACGCTCGGTCTACGGGTCTTATCATTTCGTTTTAGAAATATGTCCCGTAAAACCCCGTAGGAGGGCTTTAGATAGGACACACACACTCACACACGCGTGAAACGCACTTCACTAGGTCTTCTGCTAGAGTACTAGGGTTTCTGTTTGCTGCTGCCCTCACTTACATTACATGTGGACTTTTAAATCACGGCCATCGTTCACGAATTGATGTTAATTAAACAGCCATTTAGCAGCGTAACACCAGCGCGACAGTGATAGACACACGCGCACGACAACCCGGTTCATCTGTACTCCGTATGCACTCCGAACTACGACGATATCGTGACCGTACCGGACGCGGTTCCAACTAACACTAAATCAGTAACGGACCAATTCAAAATTCACTCCTCGCTGGGATGGTGTTTTACTCCGAAGCAGTGTGCGCATCTGTTACCGATGTGCTCTCGTGCTGCGGTGTATGTTAGTGAGGCCTAGTGATGAGTTTCGTTTACGGGTAGCATCTTGCACTCGTGCATCCCCCGTTGCGGGTTATCAGTCACACAAGGAAGCTGACGTTCAGGATTATCTATGGTTTAGTGTGATTTTGACCAAGGAACACCGTGTACACAAACGAACATGATAAGATTTGTCTCGCTACTGACGATGTTCGTTTGTGTTTCGGGGCGCTTCAAGTTAGTCAGAGGTGTCCAACCTACCCGGGACCATCGGCCGGACCGGATACCTGCTCACGATCAGGTACCAGTTGTTCGGTTATTACATTCTTTGCTTACCTGTTTCGTGTGCAACGGGTATAATTGTGATTGCTTGAATATGTGTTTTCTTTCGGTTGTTATAAAATTATTTCCTAAATCAGTTGAATTGTGTGCTGCAATAAATCGGTACACTTTATATGTAAATTTAAGCGAAAGAAGTCTCTTTCTTCGGTATTTCTATTTGGAGAGAAAATGTTTCTTAATTATCCCAGAAATGGCTGGAAAAAACGTTACACCCGAGCATACTGCTTTGTCATAAAATCCAATACGTTTGCTTGTAATTTACTGCAGACAGTACTGAACCCCATTGAAGTTTAGTTTTGTTTCATTTGTCCTAATGTAACGATCTGTCTGCTTCCTCTACACGGGTTAAACATTGCAGAAACTTGTTGTTATGACGAGGTACCTGGAGTGGGCCATTCTCGCGTGAAGAGAAAGAGCGCAGGAAAACCGCACCGAAGTTCTTGCAGCGCTTCCCCGACGGGGCAGAAACCAGGCAAGTGTAAATCTTTCAAACCGCTAAGAGCATCCTTAAGTAAACAACAGCATCATACCTCCGAAAAGCAGGGTGAAGAAATGTGCGATCATTAGCTGATGTATGTATCATCATTACCCGTGAAGTGATGCCTCGTTGCCGATGGGTATGACGCGAGCGCATTTCACGTAAACATTGCAGTGAGCACGTAGAGCAAGTGCCATCACGTTAGCACGCAGAAATCATTCATGGTGTCGTGCGTGTAACAGTACCCATCTTCAAACGGGGCGATTGCCTGCCGTGAACCAACCAGTTTGCACCCTGGGATAAGAAATATGAACTCGTGACACCGTTCCTACTGTTACGACGACCTTCAACTTCCTGCCGCTGTTCGCTCTAGTACACGGTAAGCGACTGTTCAAACAGACCGGCAAGATCCTCCTCCGATTGACCACGGGGAGCCAGTTTTGTTATACGCTCCTGGGGGAGCGTTCCTTTGACGAGAGCCGGGATATCGGAATAGTCGAATCCGAGCGCTGATAGGCCATTTTCGATGTTTAGATCGTGCATGTACTGGCGTACGATATCGGAAAGGATGGTTCCAGCATCTGCACGATGGCTCTACAAAGGGGAAAATCGTTTTATAGTTATATTCTTTAACGCGTTAACAATGATCACCAAGCACAAACCTTCGATGTATCAGCTCCTAAAATAGTGGCCGCTTCCAAATGCCGATCCGGACAGCTCGCTCCCGTAAACCGAAACACAGCCGGTGCCGTCATCACAACCGACAGCCCGTGTGGAATGATTGGATGGGTACCGGTGTAACCTTGCGGGACGAATTGCTTCACCAACCCTGCAATCGGGTACGATAGTCCATGGCACAAATGTACACCGGCATTTCCAAACCCAACACCTGCCATGGTTGATGCCAGATGCATCTGGGACCGTGCCTCAAGATCATCGGCATGAAACACGGCACGCCGGAAGTGTTTACTGATCGTCTGCAACGCAAAACGAGCCCAAACGTCCGAGATGGGATTGCTTCCCTGGTACGGTGGTCTCAGCTTCGGATTAGCCGGTGCCGGACCTCGCTCGGTGTACGGAATGGCGGTGAAACTTTCCAGCGCATGACAGAACACATCGAACCCACAGTACGCGGCTACCTTTTCCGGCTGGGACAGTGTGTGCAGTGGGTCGACCAACCCAAGGATGGGTCGTAGAGCTTTGCTGGAAATACCCGTCTTTGCGTGCAGTGGTTTATGATCGAAGATGGCAACCCCGGTCGTTTCCGAACCCGTCCCAGCGGTAGTTGGCACCGCAATCAGAGGTTTCAGCGGGACGGTTACCTCCTTTGCCTTCCCGATCGGTGCGTTCACGTAGTCGAGAAATTCCGCATCACGGTCGGCACTGTACAGGTTCGCTACCTTGCAGGTATCGATCACGGAACCACCACCGATCGCAACGTACGCATCGAACTGATGCGATCGAGCGAAATCGATCACTGTCTGGAGGCTTTCGTTGGTCGGTTCTACCCGTACCTGGTCGAATAACACCGTCTCAATACCGGCACGGGTCAACGAATCTAGTCCCACCTTGACCGAGGCTAACTGTAGCACATTCCGATCGCTCACAACGCAAACATGTTTCGCGTTAAGGTTTTGCAAATCATGCCCTAGCTCGCGGGTAACCCCTGGTCCGTAGCGTATTGTCGACGAGGACATCTAGCAGCGGTAAAGAGCAAACAAAGAATTGTTATCATAAGAACATTCGCCATATTTTACACCACTCACTTCAAACGCGGTATCATTCTCGGTTGGTACTGCCTGCTGATTGATGGCGACAGGCCGCGAATGTGCTGGACAGCTACAACTACAGTAGGAAATGCTAGTAAGTAGGTTCGTGTATTTAAAAAGAAGTTTTACTTACCTGCCATTAGACACAGTACGCATTAGGCTTACGATTCTTCCACGGTTCCACATTTTCGCTGCGCTATCAAGCGAAGATTAAATGTATCTCGGCAGTCTACCGCGTACAATAATAACAACACCGTTCATCAACACAGCTGTTACACGATCGTTTGAATGTAGATGTGAGATCAGGGCCATAGAATTTCGAGCTAAGGGGGTGGTCACTAGAGCGATTCATATAGTTGTCCATAGTTTTTTTTGAGTAAATAAGCGATATGTTTTGAAAAAATTGGAAATGTAATTTAAATAAGCATTAGTCAACTCAATGCTTCGGATATCTCTAGCCACTATGACGACCCATTTGTACTTGTTGAAGAGCAAAATCATTCATTCCGGTGTGATAGTTCGGTGCCATTTCCATCACATGATAAGCTAGAGCCGCGAATTGTATAGGTACTAAATCTGATCAATATTTAAGTTACATTTTTATCGTCCTCCTCTCGAACTTGGTTATCAGATGCCTTCATAAATTTCAAACGAATTTCTAAATCAATTTTTTGGACATTACGTCCTGACCGTTCTAAACGATACTGAAATGGCGGATTTTCTCTCTTTCGTTATCTTACCTTTAAGTCATAATTTCGGATAAAAATAATACATAAGCAAAACCAACCGTCGTATCCGGTTTGATAAAACGCATGCTTTATCAAATCCTTTTATTGGTTTATTTTGGTAGACACCTCAATAATTTAAAAAAAAGAGCAGAATTAAAAAAAATACTCATATACGACGGATTTTGGACAATCGTGTTTCTTTTTCGGAAATGCAGCCGGATAATATACTGTGATACTGTGATCTTTTCCTCTGCGTATGTACTTAAGTATTGCGCGATTCCCTGGGGATTACTTCAAAAAAGGTTTTGTTTTTTCATAAAGGGTGGTTATTAATGCTGCGCACCGGCATTTAGGTAGAATACATCCGGTGATCGAAGATGATTGATCTCGACTGTAATCGGTGTATGTGTTGTTTGTTTGTTTGAAATTTCCGATTTGTTTCGAAAACCAAATGGCACTAAAACGAAGCCTGGTTTGTGGTGCCCGTTCATGTATTACCGATTCACATAATTTTTCTTTTAATTTCACGTTTTATGTGCAATCGAAATGTGATCGCAACGATACAACGGAAAATAAGTTTGTGGGTTTTTGGTTGCGAACGGAACTAGGAATGTTGTTCAGATGGTGAACCAAAAGCATGTAAAAAAACAGTAGCACTAAACAAAACTAATCAAATTATAGGCTCCTTAAGCGGATGGATGCTAGGGGGACCGCCATCGTGTCACCATCGGAGGTACATTTTAATTGGAATCGCAATCAAAGCTACACCCCGGGGCGAATCTACAAATGCAAGATGGATCTTCACATCTTGAGGATCACCGCAAAGGCGAAGGGAAGTAATTGAAATCAATGCTGCTGCTTCGATGGTTAGAATGAAGGACCTTAATAAATAGAAAATTAAAAAGAATATATCTGCATCGCTAGAGCTGCCCGGATCTGTGTTATTGGCTTACTGTTCGATAAGTACATCATAACTATTTCCCGACAGAAACACACACACTCCTTCTGTTGCCCATGAGTTGCCCGGACCGATCAAGAATCGGGGGAAGCTCCATGATCTTGCGTTCTGTTTAAGTATGCATTTTGTTTTGTTTGCTACTGCTATATAACAGACGGTTGTAATTACGGCTGCATGTATACGAAATCTAAGAACACACCACTTGTTTCTGTTGACTTTGTGCGTGGTGTGCGTGTGTGTGTGTGCGCTTGTACGTGAGTTTGTAAGAAAACACCACGTTCTTCTTTCATCCTTTACTGTGCTGACATTTACACCTGATTGATCGGCTCGTACCGATGGACCTTCGGGGTCTTGGATGGAACAATATCTTCCGTCAGCTTTTGATAGACGAACGAGTTCTTCGATGCAAGCAGTGCCTGGCGGTAGCGTTCGCCGCGTCGCTTAAAGATCAGTGCAACGATCTTCGCAACCAGCAGCGTCAGCATCAGGCTGCCGATCACGATGCAGCCAATTATCAGTGCAACCGTGGACACTGCTAACATAGATGCGTTCTCGAGTATGACGACATCGTCCACATTCGTACCCTCGCTATCATCCTCGTATTCGTCATCGTCTTCATTATCGCCATCGTTGTTGTTGTGTTTGCCGGTAAGGATATCCTGTTCAATTTGCTGGATACCGTTGGCAGCATCAAGGATATTTTCGCGCTCTTCCACTTCATCTTTCACAGCGTCATCATCATCATCATCATCGTCGTCGCTGTCCTCGTCATCTTCATCGTCTTCGCTATCCACATCACCATTATCATTATCGTCGCTATCACTATCATCCAATTCGTCCGAGTATTCATCCGTCTCTTTCTTGCTGTCCACAATCTTGTTAGACTTGGCGTTAGTTTCCGCCATCACATCAGCATCAGCATCCTCGGAATCATCCTCATCATCATCGTCGTACTCTTCATCCGTTTCACTGTACGACAGCGTGTTATCCGGATCACCTTTACCGCCCTGGCAAATCTCCCAGGCAAACTGTCCCCACTGCTTGAGCGAAACCGAGTTGTCTGTGCGCAAAACATGCAGTTCGGCGTGTGTCACGTGATCGTGCGAGTTATCGGCCATCGAGATCTAAAACGCAACAATAATGTAATCAGCTTGAACTTATGGCCCTTTTGGATGAATGATCTTTCTTACCTGCTTTTGCTGCAGCCAATCGATCAGTGTTGGCAAATGCTCGTTACAGCTCAGCGAGATGTTACGGATGTCCAGCACGCGCAGTTTAGCCATCGATGCCAGATCCGACACAAAGACCTCCGAGATCTGGTTGTACGACGCGTTCAGACGCTTCAGGTTCGGAAGAACTTCCTCCCGTTTTGCCTTGAGGGCCGAATCGTTCCAGATGGTGCGCAGATCGCAATCGCTGATGTCCAACTCGCTCAGATACTGCAGCGGGTGGAAGATCTTGCTATCCAGGCTGGAGATTTGATTACCGGCCAGGTTCAACTAAAAAAAAAATTGCGAACGGAACTAGGAATGTTGTTCAGATGGTGAACCAAAAGCATGTAAAAAAACAGTAGCACTAAACAAAACTAATCAAATTATAGGCTCCTTAAGCGGATGGATGCTAGGGGGACCGCCATCGTGTCACCATCGGAGGTACATTTTAATTGGAATCGCAATCAAAGCTACACCCCGGGGCGAATCTACAAATGCAAGATGGATCTTCACATCTTGAGGATCACCGCAAAGGCGAAGGGAAGTAATTGAAATCAATGCTGCTGCTTCGATGGTTAGAATGAAGGACCTTAATAAATAGAAAATTAAAAAGAATATATCTGCATCGCTAGAGCTGCCCGGAACTGTGTTATTGGCTTACTGTTCGATAAGTACATCATAACTATTTCCCGACAGAAACACACACACACTCCTTCTGTTGCCCATGAGTTGCCCGGACCGATCAAGAATCGGGGGAAGCTCCATGATCTTGCGTTCTGTTTAAGTATGCATTTTGTTTTGTTTGCTACTGCTATATAACAGACGGTTGTAATTACGGCTGCATGTATACGAAATCTAAGAACACACCACTTGTTTCTGTTGACTTTGTGCGTGGTGTGCGTGTGTGTGTGTGCGCTTGTACGTGAGTTTGTAAGAAAACACCACGTTCTTCTTTCATCCTTTACTGTGCTGACATTTACACCTGATTGATCGGCTCGTACCGATGGACCTTCGGGGTCTTGGATGGAACAATATCTTCCGTCAGCTTTTGATAGACGAACGAGTTCTTCGATGCAAGCAGTGCCTGGCGGTAGCGTTCGCCGCGTCGCTTAAAGATCAGTGCAACGATCTTCGCAACCAGCAGCGTCAGCATCAGGCTGCCGATCACGATGCAGCCAATTATCAGTGCAACCGTGGACACTGCTAACATAGATGCGTTCTCGAGTATGACGACATCGTCCACATTCGTACCCTCGCTATCATCCTCGTATTCGTCATCGTCTTCATTATCGCCATCGTTGTTGTTGTGTTTGCCGGTAAGGATATCCTGTTCAATTTGCTGGATACCGTTGGCAGCATCAAGGATATTTTCGCGCTCTTCCACTTCATCTTTCACAGCGTCATCATCATCATCATCATCGTCGTCGCTGTCCTCGTCATCTTCATCGTCTTCGCTATCCACATCACCATTATCATTATCGTCGCTATCACTATCATCCAATTCGTCCGAGTATTCATCCGTCTCTTTCTTGCTGTCCACAATCTTGTTAGACTTGGCGTTAGTTTCCGCCATCACATCAGCATCAGCATCCTCGGAATCATCCTCATCATCATCGTCGTACTCTTCATCCGTTTCACTGTACGACAGCGTGTTATCCGGATCACCTTTACCGCCCTGGCAAATCTCCCAGGCAAACTGTCCCCACTGCTTGAGCGAAACCACCGTTCTAAACGATACTGAAATGGCGGATTTTCTCTCTTTCGTTATCTTACCTTTAAGTCATAATTTCGGATAAAAATAATACATAAGCAAAACCAACCGTCGTATCCGGTTTGATAAAACGCATGCTTTATCAAATCCTTTTATTGGTTTATTTTGGTAGACACCTCAATAATTTAAAAAAAAGAGCAGAATTAAAAAAAATACTCATATACGACGGATTTTGGACAATCGTGTTTCTTTTTCGGAAATGCAGCCGGATAATATACTGTGATACTGTGATCTTTTACTCTGCGTATGTACTTAAGTATTGCGCGATTCCCTGGGGATTACTTCAAAAAAGGTTTTGTTTTTTTTCATAAAGGGTGGTTATTACTGCTGCGCACCGGCATTTAGGTAGAATACATCCGGTGATCGAAGATGATTGATCTCGACTGTAATCGGTGTATGTGTTGTTTGTTTGTTTGAAATTTCCGATTTGTTTCGAAAACCAAATGGCACTAAAACGAAGCCTGGTTTGTGGTGCCCGTTCATGTATTACCGATTCACATAATTTTTCTTTTAATTTCACGTTTTATGTGCAATCGAAATGTGATCGCAACGATACAACGGAAAATACGTTTGTGGGTTTTTGGTTGCGAACGGAACTAGGAATGTTGTTCAGATGGTGAACCAAAAGCATGTAAAAAAACAGTAGCACTAAACAAAACTAACCAAATTATAGGCTCCTTAAGCGGATGGATGCCAGGGGGACCGCCATCGTGTCACCATCGGAGGTACATTTTAATTGGAATCGCAATCAAAGCTACACCCCGGGGCGAATCTACAAATGCAAGATGGATCTTCACATCTTGAGGATCACCGCAAAGGCGAAGGGAAGTAATTGAAATCAATGCTGCTGCTTCGATGGTTAGAATGAAGGACCTTAATAAATAGAAAATTAAAAAGAATATATCTGCATCGCTAGAGCTGCCCGGATCTGTGTTATTGGCTTACTGTTCGATAAGTACATCATAACTATTTCCCGACAGAAACACACACACTCCTTCTGTTGCCCATGAGTTGCCCGGACCGATCAAGAATCGGGGGAAGCTCCATGATCTTGCGTTCTGTTTAAGTATGCATTTTGTTTTGTTTGCTACTGCTATATAACAGACGGTTGTAATTACGGCTGCATGTATACGAAATCTAAGAACACACCACTTGTTTCTGTTGACTTTGTGCGTGGTGTGCGTGTGTGTGTGTGCGCTTGTACGTGAGTTTGTAAGAAAACACCACGTTCTTCTTTCATCCTTTACTGTGCTGACATTTACACCTGATTGATCGGCTCGTACCGATGGACCTTCGGGGTCTTGGATGGAACAATATCTTCCGTCAGCTTTTGATAGACGAACGAGTTCTTCGATGCAAGCAGTGCCTGGCGGTAGCGTTCGCCGCGTCGCTTAAAGATCAGTGCAACGATCTTCGCAACCAGCAGCGTCAGCATCAGGCTGCCGATCACGATGCAGCCAATTATCAGTGCAACCGTGGACACTGCTAACATAGATGCGTTCTCGAGTATGACGACATCGTCCACATTCGTACCCTCGCTATCATCCTCGTATTCGTCATCGTCTTCATTATCGCCATCGTTGTTGTTGTGTTTGCCGGTAAGGATATCCTGTTCAATTTGCTGGATACCGTTGGCAGCATCAAGGATATTTTCGCGCTCTTCCACTTCATCTTTCACAGCGTCATCATCATCATCATCATCGTCGTCGCTGTCCTCGTCATCTTCATCGTCTTCGCTATCCACATCACCATTATCATTATCGTCGCTATCACTATCATCCAATTCGTCCGAGTATTCATCCGTCTCTTTCTTGCTGTCCACAATCTTGTTAGACTTGGCGTTAGTTTCCGCCATCACATCAGCATCAGCATCCTCGGAATCATCCTCATCATCATCGTCGTACTCTTCATCCGTTTCACTGTACGACAGCGTGTTATCCGGATCACCTTTACCGCCCTGGCAAATCTCCCAGGCAAACTGTCCCCACTGCTTCAGCGAAACCGAGTTGTCTGTGCGCAAAACATGCAGTTCGGCGTGTGTCACGTGATCGTGCGAGTTATCGGCCATCGAGATCGTACGACAGCGTGTTATCCGGATCACCTTTACCGCCCTGGCAAATCTCCCAGGCAAACTGTCCCCACTGCTTCAGCGAAACCGAGTTGTCTGTGCGCAAAACATGCAGTTCGGCGTGTGTCACGTGATCGTGCGAGTTATCGGCCATCGAGATCTAAAACGCAACAATAATGTAATCAGCTTGAACTTATGGCCCTTTTGGATGAATGATCTTTCTTACCTGCTTTTGCTGCAGCCAATCGATCAGTGTTGGCAAATGCTCGTTACAGGAGCAGAATTAAAAAAAATACTCATATACGACGGATTTTGGACAATCGTGTTTCTTTTTCGGAAATGCAGCCGGATAATATACTGTGATACTGTGATCTTTTACTCTGCGTATGTACTTAAGTATTGCGCGATTCCCTGGGGATTACTTCAAAAAAGGTTTTGTTTTTTCATAAAGGGTGGTTATTAATGCTGCGCACCGGCATTTAGGTAGAATACATCCGGTGATCGAAGATGATTGATCTCGACTGTAATCGGTGTATTTTTGTTTGTTTGTTTGAAATTTCCGATTTGTTTCGAAAACCAAATGGCACTAAAACGAAGCCTGGTTTGTGGTGCCCGTTCATGTATTACCGATTCACATAATTTTTCTTTTAATTTCACGTTTTATGTGCAATCGAAATGTGATCGCAACGATACAACGGAAAATACGTTTGTGGGTTTTTGGTTGCGAACGGAACTAGGAATGTTGTTCAGATGGTGAACCAAAAGCATGTAAAAAAACAGTAGCACTAAACAAAACTAATCAAATTATAGGCTCCTTAAGCGGATGGATGCTAGGGGGACCGCCATCGTGTCACCATCGGAGGTACATTTTAATTGGAATCGCAATCAAAGCTACACCCCGGGGCGAATCTACAAATGCAAGATGGATCTTCACATCTTGAGGATCACCGCAAAGGCGAAGGGAAGTAATTGAAATCAATGCTGCTGCTTCGATGGTTAGAATGAAGGACCTTAATAAATAGAAAATTAAAAAGAATATATCTGCATCGCCAGAGCTGCCCGGAACTGTGTTATTGGCTTACTGTTCGATAAGTACATCATAACTATTTCCCGACAGAAACACACACACACTCCTTCTGTTGCCCATGAGTTGCCCGGACCGATCAAGAATCGGGGGAAGCTCCATGATCTTGCGTTCTGTTTAAGTATGCATTTTGTTTTGTTTGCTACTGCTATATAACAGACGGTTGTAATTACGGCTGCATGTATACGAAATCTAAGAACACACCACTTGTTTCTGTTGACTTTGTGCGTGGTGTGCGTGTGTGTGTGTGTGTGCTTGTACGTGAGTTTGTAAGAAAACACCACGTTCTTCTTTCATCCTTTACTGTGCTGACATTTACACCTGATTGATCGGCTCGTACCGATGGACCTTCGGGGTCTTGGATGGAACAATATCTTCCGTCAGCTTTTGATAGACGAACGAGTTCTTCGATGCAAGCAGTGCCTGGCGGTAGCGTTCGCCGCGTCGCTTAAAGATCAGTGCAACGATCTTCGCAACCAGCAGCGTCAGCATCAGGCTGCCGATCACGATGCAGCCAATTATCAGTGCAACCGTGGACACTGCTAACATAGATGCGTTCTCGAGTATGACGACATCGTCCACATTCGTACCCTCGCTATCATCCTCGTATTCGTCATCGTCTTCATTATCGCCATCGTTGTTGTTGTGTTTGCCGGTAAGGATATCCTGTTCAATTTGCTGGATACCGTTGGCAGCATCAAGGATATTTTCGCGCTCTTCCACTTCATCTTTCACAGCGTCATCATCATCATCATCATCGTCGTCGCTGTCCTCGTCATCTTCATCGTCTTCGCTATCCACATCACCATTATCATTATCGTCGCTATCACTATCATCCAATTCGTCCGAGTATTCATCCGTCTCTTTCTTGCTGTCCACAATCTTGTTAGACTTGGCGTTAGTTTCCGCCATCACATCAGCATCAGCATCCTCGGAATCATCCTCATCATCATCGTCGTACTCTTCATCCGTTTCACTGTACGACAGCGTGTTATCCGGATCACCTTTACCGCCCTGGCAAATCTCCCAGGCAAACTGTCCCCACTGCTTGAGCGAAACCGAGTTGTCTGTGCGCAAAACATGCAGTTCAGCGTGTGTCACGTGATCGTGAGAGTTATCGGCCATCGAGATCTAAAACGCAACAATAATGTAATCAGCTTGAACTTATGGCCCTTTTGGATGAATGATCTTTCTTACCTGCTTTTGCTGCAGCCAATCGATCAGTGTTGGCAAATGCTCGTTACAGCTCAGCGAGATGTTACGGATGTCCAGCACGCGCAGTTTAGCCATCGATGCCAGATCCGACACAAAGACCTCCGAGATCTGGTTGTACGACGCGTTCAGACGCTTCAGGTTCGGAAGAACTTCCTCCCGTTTTGCCTTGAGGGCCGAATCGTTCCAGATGGTGCGCAGATCGCAATCGCTGATGTCCAACTCGCTCAGATACTGCAGCGGGTGGAAGATCTTGCTATCCAGGCTGGAGATTTGGTTACCGGCCAGGTTCAACTAAAAAAAAAACGGACGGACGAACGAACGAAAATTAGTGGAACTCTTCATCCTTAAGCACGCCAAATACTCACGGAGTTTAGATTGCGATTGTTCTGGAACGTCTTTTCATCCAGCTCGATGATCATGTTATTGCTCAGATCCAAATCCATAAGCTTGCTCAGATGTGCCATAAGCGCTGGCTGAATCGTTTGCAGATTGTTCCACGCCAAGTTCAGGCGCGTCAGCTGTGGCATCGTTTTGAACGTGTTGTCCGCCAGCTCAGAAATGTCGCAGTTCGAAATGTCCATGAAGTACACATTGAACGTACCGTTGTACGAGCTTTCGAAGCCTTCGTTCGGTAGATGCTTCAGGCGTGCGTTGCGTTTGTGGGTTTTTGGTTGCGAACGGAACTAGGAATGTTGTTCAGATGGTGAACCAAAAGCATGTAAAAAAACAGTAGCACTAAACAAAACTAATCAAATTATAGGCTCCTTAAGCGGATGGATGCTAGGGGGACCGCCATCGTGTCACCATCGGAGGTACATTTTAATTGGAATCGCAATCAAAGCTACACCCCGGGGCGAATCTACAAATGCAAGATGGATCTTCACATCTTGAGGATCACCGCAAAGGCGAAGGGAAGTAATTGAAATCAATGCTGCTGCTTCGATGGTTAGAATGAAGGACCTTAATAAATAGAAAATTAAAAAGAATATATCTGCATCGCTAGAGCTGCCCGGATCTGTGTTATTGGCTTACTGTTCGATAAGTACATCATAACTATTTCCCGACAGAAACACACACACTCCTTCTGTTGCCCATGAGTTGCCCGGACCGATCAAGAATCGGGGGAAGCTCCATGATCTTGCGTTCTGTTTAAGTATGCATTTTGTTTTGTTTGCTACTGCTATATAACAGACGGTTGTAATTACGGCTGCATGTATACGAAATCTAAGAACACACCACTTGTTTCTGTTGACTTTGTGCGTGGTGTGCGTGTGTGTGTGTGCGCTTGTACGTGAGTTTGTAAGAAAACACCACGTTCTTCTTTCATCCTTTACTGTGCTGACATTT
Organism: Anopheles maculatus; assembly: GCA_002091835.1. Lineage (NCBI taxonomy): Eukaryota > Metazoa > Arthropoda > Insecta > Diptera > Culicidae > Anopheles > Anopheles maculatus. Next base: position 672,756 of record KZ061561.1, read on the forward strand.
ACACCTGATTGATCGGCTCGTACCGATGGACCTTCGGGGTCTTCTTCAGTTCGTTGAATGCGTTCGGTTGCAATTCCTGCAGCTTGCAGCGTGAAATGTCCAGCTCCTCAACGGTCGGTGCCTTCAGCATGTAGTCCATGTACGGGGTGTTGTGGTTTACGCTTTGCATCGCGCTCAAATCGTTACCCGAAAGGGTCAGCAAGCGTAGCTTCGTGTTGTTCGCGAACGTGTCCGGATGGATCATGTCAATGCCCGAGTTGGTCAGGTTGACCGAGTACAGCTCGTCCAGACCGGCAAACGCTTGCGGGCTAATGTACACGATCGTGCAGTTGGTGATCTTGATCGAGCCGACGTGGCTGAGGCCAATCTTTTTGAAGAAGTCCGGTCCCAGCTCGATCGGATACTTGGGTCCAACGTCCAGCACCTGCAGATCGGTGATTTGGGAGGTGAACTTTTGCGTTTCCAAGTCCAGGCGACTGCAGGTGGCAACCATGTACGCGTGCATATTACGCTCGCAGATGCATCCCCGTGGGCAGTTGGACGGTTCAACATTATAGTCATCATCGTCATCCTCATCGTCGTAGTAGTAATATTCGGCGGCCTGTAAGCAAAAGGACGGTTGGCAGTGTAAGCAAGAGAAGTAACTACCAAATTAATTTAAACGCCGTATACTTACACCCTTGTTGGCAGTTTTGTTCTGATCCTTGGTCTTCTTGACGGGCTTGGTCTGCTTTTTAGCTTCGCTGTTCACGTTCTTAGCAGCCTTCTGGGGAGACAACTCTTCCGCATCCTCATCCTCATCATCGTCATCGTCATCATCATCGTCATCATTGTCCTCATCGTCGTCATAGTTGTACTGATAGTCCATATCGGCATCGTCATCGTACTGGTCCAGAATTTCCACATTCTGCTTGCCAGTGGTGGTACTCTTCGGTTTCAGCGTTGTGGTCGTTGGTGACGTTTTGACCGATTTCTCAGTTGGTGCCGGTTTCTTGAGTAAATAAACGAATGACATATTTAATTAACCAAATTGTACTTTGGTGAGGATAGCTCATTGTGGAGTTGTTTGACAACAGGATATCGAATATCAGTTCAATCGCTTTCACTTACAAGTGGTAGAGCCAGAATTTTGTCTATACCAGAGAAATCGACCGTTTCGTCCGATTCATCATCGTATTCATCGTCTTCGTCTTCCGTTTTAGCGGTGGGCTTGGAGGTGGTAGGTTTGGAAGGTTTCTACAGTAGTGGTGTAGTAGCAGTAGTAGTAGTAGTAGCAGCAATAGTAGCAATAGAAGAAAGAAGTACAGAAGGATATTTAAAAAACAGTAATCGAAAGACGCCGCCGGCGATGATGATGAGGATTAGGATAGGGATAAAGATCAATGGATCATAACAGAAAGACATTGACAACACACACACGTGCTTTACGTCACAGTACGAACCGAAAACAACATCAACACAAGAGTGTGACTTACATCCTCATCGACGGTAAGAACCTCACTGCTCAGATCCTCCACTTGGTATTAGTAGTAGTAGTAGTAGCAGCAATAGTAGCAATAGAAGAAAGAAGTACAGAAGGATATTAAAAAAAACAGTAATCGAAAGACGCCGCTGGCGATGATGATGAGGATTAGGATAGGGATGAAGATCAATGGATCATAACAGAAAGACATTGACAACACACACACGTGCTTTACGTCACAGTACGAACCGAAAACAACATCAACAGAAGAGTGTGACTTACATCCTCATCGACGGTAAGAACCTCACTGCTCAGATCCTCCACTTGGTATGAATCATCAATGTCCTTCGTCAATGATGAAATAGTTTACGTTTTCCGATTAACTCCCTGCCTATTATTTTATCGTGTCAACTCATTTACTTACCACGCTCTTGCCGTTACCCTTCAGCAGTACCTCCTCGTAACTGTCGATATCTTCGTTGATTTTTACCTTGTTGATAGCTACCGAACCTACCGATAAACCACCATTGATAAGCAGCGTGATCATCACTGGTATTTCAGTGTTCCAAGTTTACTTACCAACGGTGGACACTTCCGGCTTAACAGGTTGTTTGCCTCGTTGTGCATACATCGGGTTCAAATCGGCAGCCTTTTTCGGTAGAATGTCATCATTCTCCTCGGCATCATCATCATCATCGCTGATGTCGGAGTCGATCAGATTTTCCTCCGGTTGGGGCAGCATCTTGTTGTAGCGCGGATCGTGCGCATCCATGACCGGGCGCGTAGTCTCGGCGAGCATTTTGTTAAACAGTGGATCCTGAGCCTTCGGTAGGTCCGGCTTGAGGGCCGGACTGGAGCTCACGGTGAGCGCACATAGCGCTACCGCGAGCACCAGTAGATACTGGCATCTCATTGTGTGAATCGAACCCTGTTGGGTAAATAGGAATGCGCAAAGCGGTGGAAGTTTAGTGGATGGCTTTGTAAGAACAAATATTGTTTCTAATGGCGTTTGCATTCGGTTGGCGAAAAGCCGGTGAACGTTTGGTGATTGCACTCGACATTCTTAGACACTATCGTAAGCGTTTACTGTAATCTTTTACTGGAAACCCGGATGCAATGATAGGTAGCTTCTTAATCTTTTTAGTGAGAATACGTTACGTCAATCCGTTCACAGAAGTACGTTTGTTTAGTTGCCAACATTTAACGACTAAGTAATTAGTGCCCAAGCTAAAGAGCTAGTAGTTTGAAGACATAATAAATCTCAAAAATATGTTCATAACGCCAAGGTACCGTACATCACATTAAATTGCAATTTATGTTCTTTGCTTACACTACCAAATTAACCATACGGTCTAGTCCAAGGGTGGATCTCAACATTTTTGATTACACTATCCTACCCTCCAGACACTCACACCTTCACGCACACTGATCACCCCCGAAATGTTGATTATTTTTCACACATCAAAACTGAACGCACTCCGGTCTGGGAGGAGACCGGCCCGACCATGAGGTGTTTACATGACCGCGGTAGAAAAACCGTCCGTAGACAGAGACACGAACACACACGGGTGTACTGTTATTTCAGCTTCAGATTCAAAAACACCGAAAAAAGCATCATTTATTTTGGCTACTTTTTATACGGTTCTGGCGCCTACTAGCTATTCCACGTTCCTGCCAGGACTGAGCCCGTCGTCCGCGATGGAGCAGGTTTGGGGGTAAATTAATGCTCTTAAACAGCTTATTGGTATGCTAAGCCGCAACTTGGCACCCGCTCAAGATGGTTTCTTTGTACAAACCAAATTTGATTATTTTTACGTTCTCACCTACCGTCTGCAAGTAGTTAGGTAGAAGACTTCGCTGTACTTCCAGCTCGTAACGACTAAAGTGGCAAACGTTTAATACGCGTTCGGACGCCTAGTACCCACCAGGTGCGACGCATCGTTGTTGCCGTGTCTGTACAGCTCTTCAGCCGAATGAACCGTCCTAACGAGAACGATCACGACGAACAAACGACGACAAAAAAGATAAGAGACCGTCGCGCTGAAAATGGTGGCGATAACAGGGCAGGCAAACAACCGGTGCGATAGTCATGGGTCGCGCTATCTCAGTCGGAATTGGTCGGAATGCTCTGCACACAAACACGACTCATCTTCCCTGTCCATTGGGCTGGTGTAGAATTACGCCACGCACTGAAAATGTCCGGAGTGAAACATTTTGCAATGAAAAAAGAAAAAAAAACGGAAGAAAAAATGACCGTGGACAGATGGTTTCAGAGAAAACGAAGGGGCGTTCTAGTGTATCTCACTAGCGGTCTGGTGGAGCTCCATCTTACAAGCGAACCTTTCAAAGAGGTCACAAAGATCGCAGCGAGTGTGAGAGATGTGAAAACCTTTCACGTGGCCAGCGAAGGTTTTTGGACAGCTAATGACACACCATAAGTGCAATCGTCACAAACAAAAGGGTAACAATTTCATTGTGTTGCTCCATACTTAGATTGTGACGCACGTGTTCCGGCACACCAATATTGGCGTTCCACTTCTATTGGAACTGCGCCAACAAGTACCCTCTCGCAACTTTGCTAATTTGCACTCTTGGACAATTGTGGACCATTTTTTGCCCATTCGAAGATTCGCTGTCGATCGATGAAAGGATCCTATCGGTGCTTATTAGTCTCTAAACTCTCCAAAAATCCGCTAACAAAACCGGTTTGCTTCATTGTTTTGCATCCACCGCTGTCATTCGAATAAGATCCTCCCGGTGGCATAAGGCGGTGTCGGTAAGATGATGCATCAGTAAGTAGTTACGCAATCGGCACTGCGCTCACACACTGTACGCAAGTGCTAGATCGTATCGTTTCGGCTTAATTTCATATACTCACTGAAACAGACAACAGAGCGATACGAACAATTAACATGATATCTACATTATGGGTGTAATGGACGACAACTCATCGGCGCTGTTTCACTGGGAAAACGGGAATGGATATTTTAAGACATTCAACAGGGGCAATACGTCAGTGGGATGGGAAAATAGTGTGGAACATCGATTTCCTGCCCCATTACTGTCTTATGTGGGCAAACTAAATTTGAGTGTCTATTCTTGATTTCCTTGGTTTTGTTTTACTGTTCAATCGAAATCAATCCAAGAGATCGGAGACATGAAATCGATTCGTCAGCAAGGGCACAGCGCCTGTTGTGCCCTGTGCCGACTTTAATCTAGAGAGACCCGAAACGAGGAAGAAAACCCAATTTCTCGTCCATCTTTCAATAATACTCGAACGATCGTTTTCCGAGGAACGCTATTTCTTCTTAAGGGAGCGGAGATCGTTTGTTTGACTTGGAGTAAAACTTGGCTTGAAAACGGGTAGGTTCCGGTACGGTAAACCATTCGCCAGCAAAGCGAAAGTTGCTAAACGGTCCGAACTTGTACACCACAAACCACCGGGGCGGGAGTGTTTTTTCGATAAATATTTTCCACTTTCTGTTGAACCGACAGGGTGTGACCTGCCCTTCGGTACCCTTTTGGCACCCTTGGACCGGTTGAAGATTATTTTGTGCACTAGCGGGAAAACTGTCGGGTGCCCTACTAGGGCACTCCATAACGCACACCATAAACAGTGTGAATGAATCATTACGGAGATACCGCTAATTGATGAATATCCGAACGTTTGCAACTAGCATTTGCATAAAATCTAAATCCTCGACACTTTGCGAAGCTGCGCACCAGTAAAATTGCATCGAACCAAACACAATCGGACGTTAGCTTCCTTCTTTGCCCATGCTGAAGTTCGTGTGTGCGAGTTAGTTCTAGTTTCCTAATATGGCGCCAAACACGATTCGAGGATGATGGCGAACGATCGTCGGCGGCAGTTGCAGCAAGCAGTAAAACGGTGGATGGTGTGTGTGTGTGCGTCTGAATATTAAATTACCACACCACTACTGCACCCTTTTCCGTGTAAAACCTCATTTTGGTCGCAAACCAATGCAGCAAGCGTTGGAAGAAGTGGTCGCCAGCGGCTGTACCGCAATGTATGACCGTGTACTAGCTTCCAACTTCAAAGAAACCTTCCGAGGGATGTTGCGGCAAAGTTAATCTTCCGCTGCTGCATTCGAACGGTTAACTAATTGAGCTGAGTAATTGCATTTTAATATTCGTCTGCCGGACAGTTGGGATGGGGCAGAAATGCAAATACGCGAAATCAATTACGGTCAAGCGCGTGAGCTTTCAGATTGCTAAAGGGAGGCTTTGCCTGTTGGGGGTGGTCTTAAAGTGGTGACTTAATGTGCAGGTAGATTAGCGACAGCGGGAAGGTAATAAGTATAGAATTTATTTCCCAATGATTGAGATAAGCTAATAAATTTAATAACATAATATATTTTTATGGAGCATAAACGTAGCATCATTGGTTGCTTGAAGGAATGGGTAGTTAAATACCTTTGAAAATGTAATTAAATAGTATTTAATGTCATTAAACTGCAGGAAAAAGTTTCAATGAACT
>KZ061561.1:687705-729909 GCA_002091835.1 Anopheles maculatus
GGTGGTTCGGAAAGGTCCGAGCAGTCCACTGGGATGAATTTGGTTTTGGAACGTTGTCCGTAGGAAACGATGATTTACCGTTTATCTCCTTTGCGGAATGATGATGATCGAACCGTACCGAAATTGGGGATCGAAAGTCTGGCCGGGCGGTTCCCCAGGCAGTGTGCACGCAGCACACTATCAAACGAGTCCGATTGATTTTAGGCACACACACACACACACACACACACAAACTCGAACGATTTGGAATCCATAATTTATGAGCGTGAAGTGGGAAATAAATTTGATCAGCGTCTGTCGCGTTCTTTGGACTCACCACACTGTCTGATTTAGTCGCACAGGCTCTCTGTGCTACAACGCGTTTGATCTTGAACTGAGTTGGAAACTGAAGGAATCAATAAAATGATAGCACGATAAACACATAAAGCTGGACTTTGTTCCACTTCCAAAGGCCGGCCTGGTCTGATTTAAATCCTCCTTTAAATCTTTCCGCCGTTCTTTACGATCCACCACTGTTTTGTTTTGTTTCACAAGACTTCACAATGAAAATGATTGCTACAAATTGGTTGATGTATGTTAAACAACGGTGAAAAAACACCTCCCCCATCGAATCCACCCGATAAATGGCGGGAAATTGGATTTCTTTTTTTGTTTGCCGAGCGTTCCTATGTGGCTTTATGCAATTATAATCTACAGCGACTTACAGCAAAATAGGTGCTTTTTCGGATGGGTATGAGTTCTGGAAAATCCGTTCAACCCCTACTCAAAATTGTACCAGCTGTACGATTCGTATTGGGAAAGGCGTTGATCGGAGCACGTGCGTGCGAGATTTTCCCTTGTTGGCAAATGAGCAATTAGCTGACATTTAATACGTATCCAAGGGGAGAGTTCATCGATTGCGTTTTGCGCTCCCGTTTCTGAACTCCGTCAGCAACATCTCGCACTGAGCTAGCCGTGAGAGAATATGGTCCCACAATATGGGGGGGAAAAGTCCACCCCGTTCGATTCTCGGCGATGTTGCAGCTACCGTTCGGCGTAACAAGTGTACAACAAGTAATTAACACTGACAGCTTTACAACGTGGACTAGCGTGCGATTTGCTGGCACCGTTTGGAGCTGTAATATATCTCCACTAATATCAAGCAGAAGCACGGTGAAAAGTCTGCTGTCTATCTGTCTGTTTGTGGTTCGATCGGAGTCCCGGAAAAAAGGGCAAATAGTTTCCACAGTCTATGTACTCTGTGTTGTCTTAGTTCGGAAGATATGTGGCCAGGAAGCAACTAGTTGTTGGTGTTGGTGGTGTGTCGCAAGGCCACACGGATTATAATTCCAACGAAGCAAACTTCGTAAAAATCTTTAAGTCCTACGCATACACAAACACACATCAACCACTAATCTCAAGTGGACATGGTAGCGACAGACTTCTGCCGGAGTCTAGCAGCAAGAATGCTGCATGTACAGACGTCTGCCGCTACGGTGTGTGCACGTACGATGATCTTGAAGAACTCATCCCTTGTCATTAAAGTTCACGAGCAACGGCAGTACCATTAGCGTGGTGTCGTTGTCGATCGTGACCGGCTTGCAATCAAGTGTCGCATTTTTATGTAAATTCTATTTACTAGCACAATGCCGTTTGGGATGCTAAGCTTATTTGCATGATCAACAATAAGCTGTTGGAGTGGTATGAAACTGTACCGGTTGATAGGTGCAGGGATTTATGGTTGAGTATTATTTAATTGTGTTGTAGAAATACATGCAAGATTAAAAGGGCGCCCTTAACTTTGGTGAAGATCACTAAGAGTGGTGGAAGTAATATGTATAAACACAGAGCTTGATCATTCGGTGCTATTTTGTTAAACTCTTATCAAGTTATTGCTGTGTTTGTGTAATAAGTGTCATTTTGCGATGAGCAGTATGCAGAACAACCAGCAGTAGCCTATAAGTCTTCCTGTAAGACTGGCTTAAAATGAGTGATAAAAATGCAATAAAGAGATGATCTGTTAAGACAATACACGAAGATTGGTCTACAAGTTTTACATGAACTTGTTTTTGTGTGAATCCCATCTGGACCGTTCCCCCGTAATGAGGACTGACTATACAACTACGAGGAACCAATCTTTCTAGTCTAGCTATTATACGGCCGGCATGACCTGGCAGGTCGTGAAGTCAGTTTTTGTGCGTCTAGAAGTAAGTACAGCAACAACAACTCTGATTTCCAGTGCCCGAGTGTCTCAAAACGGTTGCAGCTACAAGGTAGCAACATCAACATGTTCCAGGAACATCTCAAAACTGTTGAAAAAACCCATCAGCTGTACAGCTGTGCAGCTGCACACAAGTATCAGCACTCACCCTGCCGTACCATTCAAGTCGGAATGGAAAATAAGGTTCAAGTTTTGCGTCAATTTCAGCTGCATGTTAATTACAGCTACAAATAATGGGCTCATAATATTTGCCAAAGGGTGCGACTGTGAAATACTGAGAACAGACCACCGGATCTTCAACAATACGCTGTTGATCTTTTCAGAAAGATATGCGGTTTTCATGGGGCAGCTTTCGAATGCTATCTCTCGTTGCAATGAATCACAGGAAACGGTCACAATCTCGCTGCCAGTTGCTTTCAAGTATTGGAAATTTATTAACCGTTAAAATGGTTTCAACCTCATAAACTGTAGGTGATAAAATGAGCAAATAAATTCCTTCAAAACCGATCGAGAGTGCATTTACTGCTGTTTAACTACCAACTACTAGCCAAAGCTGTAACAAGTCAAGGTAAACTAAGTTTGTTCGCTTGATTCGACGATCTACATAATTCTAGACAAACCCTCGTGATGTCCTCGACCAAACGCTTCCGGTGCGGATCGAAAGTAAGACGTTGTCGTTGAGGAGATTTAGAATTCGCTCTCCCCAAGCGGTAACATTCAAAATGAATGATGCATTATTAGTTCTCCACTGGACCCCACCCGGCATTAGACATGCAGAAATGGAGAGCGGAAGGCAAAATGGAGACCACAAATAATTCATTACATCTCCCGTGGTACGTCCAAGGGGACACACGTGTGGTCTCTCGATCACTGTCGTCACCGCAGTTCCACCGCCATTCCCGCGGACACCTTCTTAATCCAGCCTCCAACCTGAGGGATAGGGCTCTAGGTGTTCCGAACTCGTACAGCTAAGTACATGGCGCATGAAAAGTCGACGTCTCTAGAGAATCGAGAATCGGTCGACATTCCTGCCTGCTAGCCGGGTGCGTGGAGTGTGTGGTAGATAGGTGTGTGCGAGAGATGCAGTTTCACCTTTTCTGAAAAGCCGCCGCGTGTTGTGGTTTTGGAGCCACATTTCATCGTTTCGCTGGGGGTTTGATTATTTGCATTTTTATTTACTTCAGCTTCTCCACGTGGTGGTAGGAGAGGGTTTTCGTGCTCTAGACAAATTAAGGAGCGGACCGACCATTATTAACGCGCGGGGAACTCGCTCGCAGCAACAACAACTCTGATTTCCAGTGCCCGAGTGTCTCAAAACGGTTGCAGCTACAAGGTAGCAACATCAACATGTTCCAGGAACATCTCAAAACTGTTGAAAAAACCCATCAGCTGTACAGCTGTGCAGCTGCACACAAGTATCAGCACTCACCCTGCCGTACCATTCAAGCCGGAATGGAAAATAAGGTTCAAGTTTTGCGTCAATTTCAGCTGCATGTTAATTACAGCTACAAATAATGGGCTCATAATATTTGCCAAAGGGTGCGACTGTGAAATACTGAGAACAGACCACCGGATCTTCAACAATACGCTGTTGATCTTTTCAGAAAGATATGCGGTTTTCATGGGGCAGCTTTCGAATGCTATCTCTCGTTGCAATGAATCACAGGAAACGGTCACAATCTCGCTGCCAGTTGCTTTCAAGTATTGGAAATTTATTAACCGTTAAAATGGTTTCAACCTCATAAACTGTAGGTGATAAAATGAGCAAATAAATTCCTTCAAAACCGATCGAGAGTGCATTTACTGCTGTTTAACTACCAACTACTAGCCAAAGCTGTAACAAGTCAAGGTAAACTAAGTTTGTTCGCTTGATTCGACGATCTACATAATTCTAGACAAACCCTCGTGATGTCCTCGACCAAACGCTTCCGGTGCGGATCGAAAGTAAGACGTTGTCGTTGAGGAGATTTAGAATTCGCTCTCCCCAAGCGGTAACATTCAAAATGAATGATGCATTATTAGTTCTCCACTGGACCCCACCCGGCATTAGACATGCAGAAATGGAGAGCGGAAGGCAAAATGGAGACCACAAATAATTCATTACATCTCCCGTGGTACGTCCAAGGGGACACACGTGTGGTCTCTCGATCACTGTCGTCACCGCAGTTCCACCGCCATTCCCGCGGACACCTTCTTAATCCAGCCTCCAACCTGAGGGATAGGGCTCTAGGTGTTCCGAACTCGTACAGCTAAGTACATGGCGCATGAAAAGTCGACGTCTCTAGAGAATCGAGAATCGGTCGACATTCCTGCCTGCTAGCCGGGTGCGTGGAGTGTGTGGTAGATAGGTGTGTGCGAGAGATGCAGTTTCACCTTTTCTGAAAAGCCGCCGCGTGTTGTGGTTTTGGAGCCACATTTCATCGTTTCGCTGGGGGTTTGATTATTTGCATTTTTATTTACTTCAGCTTCTCCACGTGGTGGTAGGAGAGGGTTTTCGTGCTCTAGACAAATTAAGGAGCGGACCGACCATTATTAACGCGCGGGGAACTCGCTCGCACCATTGAAACGGTCGGCAACGGGGTGAAGGTTTTATGTGATCTTTGACATATTTATGCCGGTGCAAGCTATTTTACGAGGCGAAACTGCACCGTGGCGAAAGTGGGCCCGACTTGAACGAATGGCGGAAGAGTTGATGGAAATTTGAGATGATGTATTGTTTTTTTCTTTCTCTTCTCTGTTCTTTAGTACGGTGATTTCAACTACGGGTACTCCATTTGTGAGATGTGCATTTTGTGCATTCTGAAACCATACCAGGAGGAAGGAAAGGATTTTTCGTTTGCAAATGGCAACGATTTATGACTTTACTGGATATAAATTTATTCTATCGTTGCTCTGCTCTGTCGGTTTGTGTGAGTGTATTTTGACAGCTCAATACTAGTAATGCAGTGTGTACTAGCAGTAATGCAATTAGAATATAGACAAATATGAACAATTCCCTTTTCAGAATCCTCAGTTGCGTCCCTTATATGCAAACGCTTACATCGAAATCACGTGTACGTAACCAAAATTATCTTCTAGATCTTTCAACTTCCGAGCTACGATCGTGATAATCCTAACCCGAAATAACCAAACTCCAAAACTTATTGCCTGGTTTTGGGGAGTGGTTGCCATGATCGGAATTTCATTAGCGTTTAGAAGCGTAGGGACGATGAGTAATGCATATCAAATCACATTCAAATATTGCCTTTTTTCCAAACCACTTGCATGATCGGGAGGGCCATGCATTATGGAACGAAGCATACTGGACGGCAACACCGACGACCATTCATCCCTACTGACACGCGACGCGACTACGGCAGAGCGAAGAGACCGAACGAAAAAAAAAGCAACACAAAACAAAAAAGTACTGAAACAAAGAACAAAATGAATATATCTCCGTCGTCATGAATATTGATGAGAAATGGTTTGGAAACGAATCTCGCTGATGGTGGAAGAAGGCGAATGTTTTAAAAGGTGTGTGCTCACGGGTAAGAAATTGTGATGTTTTGTTTGGTAGCGTGTATGCATGATCAGTTTTTTGCGAGCGAGAACGTTCTCTTGAAAGTTTTAACTCTGTTTCTAAACCATCACCAAGGCTTTCTGTGATTGGTAAGCTTAGACACATAACCTCCAGATCCTAAGCCTTGTTGCTATTAGCCGGTACGTGATTTTAATGAAACCGAGACACAACCCAAACAAAACAAAGACGTTCTTTGCAGCGTAGCGCAAAATCAGGTCATTTCCAGGCCTTTGTCTGGTTTCTTTCTCCAGTGGCAGTGTAGGCCCTTTTGCCGATGTGTCCGTTCGTTGGGAGTATGGATGTGCATTAGCGTTCGGGAGACTACACCACACATAAATCCATAAACTGCATCACTCCGTAGTTTATGGCTGAGCAAACGGGAACGAATTCCGGTGCAGTTCGCAAATCATTACCTCCCGGTACACGACCGGTGGAAGGTCTTACGAGTGAAAAACTTCATTAACCAACATTCTGCCAGCATCCAGAAGGAAATGTCTGGAATACCGATATATACATATGCATACTACCTTCCCGCTCCCGTGATCATCTCCTCGTGCAACTCCCGTACAACAGCAACTTCGACAGAGCCGCTTAATCCTATCTTCCCTTTCCCAGCGCTCTGACTGGATCATGGGGTTGGATCACACTCGCGAGGTCAACCCACGCATCCGAAACTGAATCTGCCACTCTCGGAGCAGCCAGTAGGTACCGGTGTGGTTCGCTTTTCTCTATCGCTTTTGTGTCATTTCTTGTTTCGTGCCGCTTTGTCCGCCTCCAACATCTTAGCTGGCTGTAGTAGTATTAGTGGTAGTAGTACCACTCTGCAGCAGGGGGGCTGTTGATTTGCGCCACGGTGTATTCTTCTATCACCTCTGTCGGTGGGGTAAGTTCCACACTTTTTAGCATACTAGCAGCCCAAGCCAAGACCCCGCACAGTTCCACCGAAAAGCTGCATGACCTAAGCCCTTTTCAGTCTCGCTTATGGCGTGTGTATGTGCCAGTGTTCCCCACTTGAGGTTAGGGTTGGAAGTTATGCCGTTGCAGAAAACCGGTTTCTACAAGCGTTTTGCTCCCACATTGTCATAGTGGTACGTCAGCCGTTTGGATTGTTTGTGAAAAAACAAACCGAACCAAAGCATAAGGAGAGATTGATCCGGATCGTTTGGAGGAGCTTTTTAGGATCGCACTTTTTTGTCTCGTACGATGCCATATGGCACACAGACAGGGTACAAAGAATGGGGAATCATTTATTTCGACATCGTCTGAAGGTGTTTTAGCTTTAGGAGATCTTTAATGTGTTACTTCAGAGCACAATACCTTCACGTCATCGTGCAACTTAATCAGCGAATGCCGGCAAACATTAATTATTAAAACAGAAACAATTTCACGGGAATTCCTGATCATGTGGGAGGCACAACATGACACAATAATGTTTCTAGATTGCCGTTTTTGTTGCGCATGCTTGTGCGAAAGCAATCACACTCTTGAGTTGTCCAGCTGTTGGCGCCGACGCTGACGTTCCATGGAGTAAAGCTTCTAGTTGCTATCTATAACACGTAAAGAGACTCCTGGTAAGTTTCTTACCAGGAAGTTGTCAGACTTATCTACGCGACTGTCGCGCTTTCTAAACCAACAAGCACGCGCTAGTCCATTATTCTGCTCTGGGTGACACCTACTGCTGACAATTGTTTACCCTGGTACACAATTCTATAGTGTGGATGCTCGAATGACTTGCTACCATTCCATTACTGTAGCTGTGTGTGTGTGTATGAGCAAATACGCTAATTAACATAACTTTCCTGCATGTGCACCGTGTGTTCCGCTGTATTCAACCGTAAATTTTTATCAGCTAGCACTACGTCGCACTCATTCTATTCTTTGGCAGATAATGTTAATAGTGACGATTTAATCATCTGTACACTGGAGCTTTGGGTTAATAATAGAGACGTGGAGACTACTATTAATGTGTAGCCCTTCACCCTTTTTTCTGTTTGCTTTAGTTATCAATTGGAATATTGGAAGTTGTAACAGAGAATTCGTGGTCATACCGGTTGAAATTAATTTTAAACCATACAATCACCACCCTGATTGTGTTTGCTCAACCTGCGTCAGCACATTTAAGATAGGGGTGAGTATCTGAAGACGATACACTAGTTAGATGCATCTGGCACGATGCACGTTCCCTGATAAATGATGGTCGCGCAATGTGACCCTCTTTGCTATTCGGGAGCGATGATGGTCGCATGCGGTAGGTAAACAATTATCAACCATCACAATCAAAATTCCTCTCACGTCTTCACCACACTTGAGGTGTGTGTGTGCTAAGTGGCAACGTGAAGTGGGGGACACGATACACTAGTACACACGAAGGGATCAGTAAGGGAAATGACCGAAGATCCCAACCAAAGCTGTGACTGCACTCATTTCCCATTCCAGTAGACTGTTTTCTTTGTTCGCAGAAACAACGGCAGACCGGTGAGTTGTCGAGCAAACTTTTATCAGGTTACGTGTGATTAAGTCCTGCTAACACCATTCACTCTTATCGTAGATACGGCGCTGCATCTGGTTCTATTCCACATCTTGAACGACCGTATAGAAATGGTTTTAAAAACCATTTCATGCGATAGGGTAGCCACACGGTTGTCGTGTTAGTTGTTCAGGTGTTAAACCATATATCTAATAATGGTTGGTGATCGACAACCATGCAGTCAACAACCATGCAATCAGCAAATTATCTTCGCTTAAGCGATTCCAAAAACGATAATAAGCTACGTGTGATAAGCTGTACTGTTGTCACAATAACTTGTATCCCCAAATATCTTTAAGATCATCGGGAAAGACAGACAGAGTCAGTCTTGGTTGGCTGCAATGACACTGTTTGATAGAAAAGTTATGCCTCTCAATATAATAAAAGGCATATTATCTACAAACGCACTGGAGACACTCATTAAAACGTTCAAGTACAGCTCCGGAACGTTCGCTTTGGACCGATGACAATCGGTTCCATTAAACCACCTCTTTGCCAGCTGTTTCGGGAAGACCCCGTGTATCCCACAACACGACGAAAAGCCGCATGTTGTGAAATAGCGACGCCACGCTAAAACAAAACACAAAACTTGCTGCCATTGCGAAATGTCTTCCCTGCCAGCCGTACCATTGCGTAGTTTCGGAACCGGCGGTTAACTTTAACTCTGGCTATTTTTCCCCCCTTTCATTCTCGCGTACTAAGGAAAGAGTTTTTCCTTCGGTTGCTTGAGGGCGGTACACACTGTCAGATGATGCCTACCGGATCACATCTCTTTGACGTGCCGAGCTTCAGCTGGGGGCAAACGAACGATTAAGATCGTGAAAGGAAGGCGCACAGGATCCGTTCAATCGTCGACAAACGGGCGTCATCTTGCTTGATCGAGATGCCGCTTACTCATCTGTTGCGAAAACCGATCGGCGGTGGGCTGGAATGGGTGAAAGTTTGATTCACATCAAAGAATCGGCATCACCGGTGTGCCGGGTTTTTAGTTTTTCATCCCATTTCGCATTTCATTTCTTCATCCGGTTTTTCGCAAAACGTACGCCAGTGAAGTACTTCGACGGCTTCTTGGTGCCGTGTGTCAAGCACGCGCGACTTTTTCTTCTGGACACGATCAGCGGCGCCATCTTTACGTGTACGTGCGTATGTGTGCTTGGCTGTGCTGCTTGTGCGTTGTCTTCCTTATCCATCGATGGACCGATGGATGACTCTAAAAAATGGCGCACGGTGATGTCGGGCGGGCGATAATACCTGGTTCACCTTGAATCATCATCATCATCCAATCGTGGCAGCAGCAGCACCGTTTCACGCACGCCATGGTGAAGTCACCGGGTACGTCGCGCACACACAAATCGTCAGCAGGTGACAAATATTGGTTCTTCATTCGGAATGCTGTGGAAGGCCATCACGGTGCCTCGCGTATCGTGTTTCTAGACATCCGCTCCAAATGAGTGTGTCTGTGTGTCTGCATTTCTTGTCAAACTTTACCTGCCGCACACCTTGAAGAAAGGTGGAAGGTGCAAAACCCGCATCAGATACACGATCGGTCGATCTTTTACAGGTGGAGGATTTGCTGAGGACACTACAGCCATCTTCAGCCGCCGTTAAGTTGACGGTTAATGTAGTCAACTCACCGATCGGTTTGTTACGATACGAAAGGGTTCTCTAGTTCCGATCGTAAAGCAGGCATGGTACCGTTAACTGTGGTCAGTATACTAGTAGAATTCATGAGAACTAGTACGACAGTCAATCTCCCGTATTCAAAGAAATTATTCCCGAGCCGCGTTCACACGTCCTCCTGGGGCATCGTGATCTCGAGTACTTTGCAATTGAACAAAATGCATCACTCACGGATGCATTTGGGGCTGAGATCGTTCGAGGAGTCTTTACAGTACACGATCTACAATCGGCGAACGCAGTAACGCCAATCATAACGATTATGGTGATGACGATCATGCGTTGTGTCTGTACACTTATTGAAGGCATATTTTATTTTAATATGGCTTAACAAGTGCAGCTCACGCGTTCATGTATCAATAGTAAACACATTGAAGCTGAAAGTGTTGGTGTGATTGTGTTTTAACGGGCATCTTGAAATGGATGGAAGGGAGATCACCAATGCCAGACGATTTTAATTGTGGTTCCCTTGAGTGGAAAATTTATGAAACTTTTGAACTGCGGATCGTACTTTCCGCTTCAGGAAGATGTGAGACTCTTGTATTGATTTTTCCATTCAAGGGGTTTTGTTTTATTCTTTCGGGTAACGAAGAAAGACTTGCTGAAGACGAAGTCTTTGATGTCCTGGTGTTAATGAAGGATTTCAACATGTGCAGCTCAGCTCCATTCACGAACGGATTTCGTTCTCTGTCCTTCACTTTAGGGGTGGAATGGAAGATGAATCTGATACCTGCTTGAATAGGAAAAATCAATAAAACAACTAAACATCCTGATCCTTTTCTAAGCATCCTCCTCTTTCCTGGTACTCCGTGAAATTGGCAGGTTCACGCTGACAAACGTGTAATTTGAGGTTCTGCTCTTGCTAAGCCTTCATAACCTCTCCCCCGGAGCAATCCATCCTTAGGGATCTTCACCTTGTTGCCTTTGTTTGCAATATCGAATGCAATGTGACTCAGATTTGTTGAAGCAATAAGTTGAACAAAGACAAAACCCGAGAAAAAAGAACCATCTCGTGCATCACAAAATGAGGTCAGCGTCCGAATCGCCAGCCAAATGTGATTCCCTTTTGACAGTTTCCACACTCACTGCAGCATAATGTCAACCCTGCTTTGCCAGACCCGGTATCCGTAAGGATGCGCAGGTTGTCGCAAAGAGAAGGGACATTTGGACAGCTACCTGTTCAGATTGGCAAGAAACGTCTGCTTTCTTCTACACGGCACAAAATAAGGCTTGCCCAAGATGTCCCAACAGAACTGTCTGAAGCTGTTGTTCGCAAGACAGCATAAAATTTGCTACCTAGAAGCCATTCTTCATGTCTGCTTTGTCCTCTGTGCCTGTGTTTCGTGTAGAAAGATAGAGAGCGAAGAAAGCGAATGCTCTTCGCTCGTAATAACAGAAATAAAAACCGATCCCTTCGTTTTGCTTTTTTGCTTGCTTACTTGCCCAGAAACGGGAAAGCGTTTTGGGCATTGGAGGATGGATGGGCAGAAGAGCGTACGAAGCAGCAGGACGCACAACAGCATTTACTTGTGCGAAGCGGAAAGAAAACTATGCTGCGCAGCGTCAAGCAACGGGATGGACGGCTTATGCTTTATGCTTATGTTTCTGACGGTGGCTTTACACCACTACTACACACGCAGCGTGAGCGCATCGATGCAGGGCCCTTGTTAAACTGGGCTTTTGTTGGTGTTGGTGCGATCCCCGCATCTTAGACAGCATCGTTTTTCCTCAGGGGTTTTTTTTTGTTGTCGGCCTACACCTTTTCTGTGCTGCGCGCTTTGGCTGCATCGGTCGGCGCTGTGCGGCTTGAAGAAAACAACAATAAAAAGGGCCGCCTTTGGCGAAAACGGAAACCTTTTTCATTCCTTCGGTGGTGCGTGTGTGTGTGTCTGGCCGGGTGGGTGGGATGTGGATGGGTGCTGGTGCGGTGTGTCGGACCGACGAACGACCACAAAACAACACGCAACATGGCCGCCGTGAGGACGGTGACAACGGCGCACCAACCATGTTGCGCTGTGAAGAGTGCATCGGCGGCAGATGCATCGATGGTGTTCGCGGCGGTGCACCCACGGAATGGGTTTCTGTTTGTCTTATTTTGCTGACAATTCGCGGAAGAAGCAAATGTTGAAATATTTGTTTATTAAACCTTACACGCGTTTGAGACGAGTCACAATATGCAGCGTTGTAGAGGTATCAGAAGATTTATAGTGCAAGCATTCACCTTGCAAGCATACATCGAACAGTTGAGGTTGCTTGAGTTTGAGAAAATCTGAAATATGAAGATCGCTTAAGAACGGGCAGAGTATTAGTTTGATTCAGAAGCAGCTAAAGATCATCGTTTTCATCAGAGCAACAGCCACAAGAATCCTTAAACAGTTCTGGACCTAAATGCAAAGTAATATTTTTCTGCGTCATTTTATATTGAAGTGATACACAAACCCTACTAGAGGCAATTGCAGAACCAAGCTGCTGCATGAAATCAACGGTTGTCCATAAAAATTAAACTGCCTACAAAACCACACAGCTTGGATAAGAACCTGCTATAATCAATGTATGACTTGTGTTCTGAGGCCGGCATTAAACAGTTTCACAAACTATGGTTTCAATTATGTGAATTGTTGAACAATGTTGAACATCGTTAAGACTAAGAATGCTTTGCATGCCTACATATGCTACCTCCAATGTTTGTCTGAATGAATTTCTTTATGAGATGTGTTGTAGCCTTAACAAGGTTCAATTTCTTAATACTGGCGCTTCGAATGTTTGTATCGGTATAGATTCTAAGGTCAGATATAAATCCCAAGTGTCTTGCTCAGTGTCTGAGGCGCTAACGACCTCAATTTTTAATTAGCCAAAATTTTCTATTTTTGACATCAAGTCCCATGTGCTTCCAGAACCTAGTTAGAATGATGTGTTTGGATGAATTTCCATCCCG
This sequence comes from Anopheles maculatus, assembly GCA_002091835.1. NCBI lineage: Eukaryota > Metazoa > Arthropoda > Insecta > Diptera > Culicidae > Anopheles > Anopheles maculatus. The sequence goes on from KZ061561.1 coordinate 700,604, forward strand.
CCTACCGCCGCCTAGCAAATGTGTTTACAATGGATTTTGCCCCATGGTCACACAGCTCACCAGCCACGGGTTCGCTCCGATAAGCGATTTACCGTGTTGCGGCCATTACTACTTACTACTCTGGGCAAGTGGTTGCTGCGTTGATGATTACGCCTTTACTGTAGATGGGACTATACTTCACCGGACCTTTTCTCTATCAGCAGAAGCTTACGGGGGTTTATTTTGTCACTAGTTATGATACGTTTTATTGCATCTTGCTTGGAAATGGGATACTCTACATATTAGCTACCTTTTTTTTTCCTTGAAGTTTGTGGATTTTATGGTGAGTGTCTCTCCGTGTGTGTGTATGGGATTTCTTTGTAGCTCTAATAGCACCCGCCATAAAATCTGCGTGTTCCACATGGTGTAGGAATAATAGAAAGTGAGTCTGTTACTTATCATCACCATTAGGCGGCGTAGATTAGGCTAGTCTCTGTGCTGTAGCGCAACATCGAGACGAGATTTTTGGTTTTATTTGTCAAATTCAAACAGTCAGACCTGTCTCGTGACACTGTCCCATTGTTGTTGAACCGTACACCCGATCGGATGTTAGTGTTCGATCGCTTCGAACCATTCGAATGCTCCGTAAGTTCGTAAGTACGGCCGTGATCATTATGACCGTGTGCGATGAGGTTGGTTGGTGTGTGCGTTCGATTGTGGGCTCCAGCGCAACAGCACCACCACCAACAACACACGTGCGCACACGCACACCTGCACGCTTTACCTGGCCAAATAAGTTGCTTGCGCAGCGCAATCTCATGTTCCGCGGGCCGACTTGTTGAATGCATGCCACGGGTTTCCGTGTGCGTGTGTATCAGTGGATACGGGGGCAGATATGAGTGATGACATATTGGGTCACTGTTTACTCACCTTTTCTGGGGAGCTGTACTCCTCCAGCACCAGATGTGGAGGGTGAAAGGGGGTGGACGATGGGAGTTTTTCGGTACGGCGCAACTTTCCACACTACAAACACGCCACAGGACACCGCAGAGACACTTACACGTGTTGCTTTGTCACACTAACTGCTTGCACAAACACACAGCCGCTGGTACGGACCGTATACTCCGGAAATTACTGGTCGTCGATCACGCTCGTTTGCTTATCTTTATCGGTCGACCTCTATATCTGTTGATTTTTTTTTGTTTGACACTGTAGGTTTTTTTTTGTTTGCTACAAAAACCGAACCGCTAAACAGCGCAAGGGGGAAGGTGTTAGAAAAAAGGGGTGGATTAGATTGCGAGCCCAAAAAGGAACAAAAAATCATAACCAGCTATGAATGAAAATTGAAAATCAAACAATCGGAAACAGTTTCACACACGCACACAAACACGCACGTCCAGCATACGCACACAGCGAGGCACACATGCACAAAAGCATTCACTTTCCAGATCAATCTTGCACTAGCAAATTCACGATCACTATGCGGTAAACACTACTATCGGGGATCCTCCGACTAAATCCGTAGTAGTAGCGCATCGAGAGACTTGTGTGCGTATAAATACTAACTTTTTCCAATCGGTGCGATGAAACTGTTTTTTTTTTTTTCGGTGAAGGAACGCGCACCACACGCGTGCGTTCGCTTTGAAAGGTATGAGAGAACTGATTTTTTCGCTACGCATCGCGCTCAGTATACCGCGTTGCATGCGATCATCCTGCGCGTTTCGCTTATTGAGGCTGGTTGAGTGTGCTGGAAGAGAGTGCGAGAGAGAGCAAGAGAGAGGCGTCAATTTTAACTACAGTGCATGCCAAAGAAGGATGCTCGAGAAGCTTAGAGATATCTTAAATGCATAATAAAGCGAGAAGAAATTATTTTACTGGTTCTAACTAATATATTTCAAGCAGTACGACACTAAAATATTTTAAACAAAACTAACACACATTCATAATGAACCTTAAATAAAAAATAAAATAAATACATAACTAACAAACATTTTATTTGAAGAACCATGTATGGGAAAATCATGTTCTAGTTAGTTCTAAGCATTTATTTGCCAAATTTTAGAGCTTTAGAATTTTTGTTCTGACTTAGAAGCTTTAAATGATCACAAAAACATGTTAAAAATTAACATGATGGATCCATATCCATCATGCAAATGTTTTCGTATTACCAATTATAAACTTAGTTTAAATTTAGAAATAAATCTTTATTTTTATTTACTTGACCCGTTTTGCCATGTTGCTTATGTCTTAACCTGTTCATGTTTAAACGCCGGTACCTACCCATCGTTTATATTTGAGTCTCTGATGGACACATTTGCTCAGGCAAGTTATTTATCTAAATGTTCTTAAGTGCCTTTGTCCTTTCGTCATGAAAAACCATGTTAAGCATTACAATACAGTGAAATAGTATTTTCAATTGTTACTTTATTTTATCTTTGTATTACAAACGTACTTTCTAAAAAGCTTATTGAACTGCTGAGTGTTTTATGTTGCTGCTTGACGATCACTGACCCCGGCTACGACTCCGTGAGCTTTTATGTTGCGTACGGGAGCTTTGTGAAACGTTTCAAACGTATGAAACATTTCACCGATGTTTCGAAACTTTTAATTCTACAAAAACGAGCGTTTTGTTTTTATCGTTCTTGAGAACAAAAAAGAATTAAAAAGGAAACGTGCATAAAAAAGCAAGAGGGAAATTAATTTATTTTTCACCTCATCTCATTGTTTCGCTTTCCTTTCGCTTCTTCTTCCGCAATGATGCGATAAGTGTCAAAATCGCATAAAGACGATCCTGCGAAGAACTTAAATGGTCAACAACATGTCATCATTATTCAGTAAGCAAAACAAACAAAAAAAAAAACGATTCCTGTTGGCAAGAATGGCTTTCTTTTACTTTGATTGCGTTTAAAAAAATCGGCCTGCTCTTGGGCATGTCCATTTCGGGACAGAGACACCTTCAGACAGCTTTGTGCGATCGTTCCGATTCGTTCGTGGTGGATCACGAACATGGACAGCTGTGTGCTGTTGCAGAATCGCTTCGCGGTGGCCCCACGACAATGGGACAAGCGGCAATGTCCATTTATGGTTGAACAATGTGCAACCAGAATTCACGTTGACAGATCGTTCGATACCATTTGGGCGTGTGTTCTGGTTCCGAAAATCGAAAGTTTCGTTTGCAACATTACAGTAGAAGAACTATAATCATTCTAACTTCAAGTGCATGTGTGTATTATTGTATTCCGAAGCTAATTGTTTGTATGATGATGCAAGATAGGCTAAAGTTCTATTACACCATACCGAAACAGACATACTGTTGCAGTTGAGCTGCGTCAAGGGCCTAACAGTATGCAAATCGGATTTGATTTGCTGATGATTCCCGGACGCATTTGTCGACGCTTCACGTGGATTGCACTCTGCACGGAGTTTTTGTTTTGCTTTTGCATATGCGATCGGATTTGGTTGGGCTGGGCTAGTCTGATTAGGTGGGCGAATTATACAATCATTGGTGTATAGAAATGAACCAAAAAACTTTTCACCAGAAGAAGTAAGTCTGCACAGTTGCACAGTGTATATTCAATCAAAATAATGTAATAAAAATAATAGATTTTTTCTTATGTACTTGAAGAATTAGTTACGATAATCTTCTAAAATAATTCTAACAACAATTATCGTAGAGCGACACGACCATTTTAAACCAAAGTTGCTAAATCCAGAGACGCTTTGAGGAAAATCTAATACTTAAAGCCTAAAATTACGATTCATTTATACTCCAAAGATAGACTTTGTCCATCATATTAATCCATATAATAATTCCTAAGCATTCCTTGAACCCCAGTTAACTTGGATCCATAATAAAGCATATTTGAGTGCTTCCAGCCATCGCAAAACAAATCAATTTGATTATACACATATTTCCATCTATCAAAATACAACCAGAAGTCTAGCACCCGAACGGGGTCAATCGCAGTACAGCACATTCCTACCTTCATTATGTGTGTCAGTGGATACACCACCGGATGGTTAGCATTACACATCAATATCTCACCAAAAGGTTGTCGAGACGGTGGCAGTGGCGAATAGGTCGAAACCAGAACCTCCTCACCCAGTGGAAAATGTGAGCCACCCAGTTTAGATTGTATTTGATGATGTGTTCCCTTTTAGTGCTTTAAACCTCCTCGCTGCTCGGCTCAATTTTCCAATTTTCCACCCCGTGATACCGGACAAGTTGCATCCAAATTGGAAAACAACTGCAAAATCAATAGAACTATTTCCCAGCGGAGTGGAGTTTCCTTACCTCGCATCGCTTTTCCTGCATCATTCGATGCATTTTGTACCTTGGACAAAACGGCTTATGCAATTCCAGCGCTAGTCCTTTGGTGTTATTTGTTTCTGTTTAGATGGGTGTGAGCTTTTCCACGCGTGTTGTGTTTTGCTTTCCGTTTCGTATTTGCGCCCAGTTTCGGAAATCCGATACGCAGAATTCGATTATGAAAGACTCGACTTCCTCCGGTGTTTTTTTTTTGTTTGCCGGTCCAGATTTTCACACTACCAAGTGCTGCACCACAACGTTACGGTCTCCTTGTGCGTGGAAACAAATCGTTCAAGGTTCGAAACGCTACTGCCATGCCCGCACGCATCCATTTCCAAAACCGGACAAGCCGGTGGAATTTTCATGCGCTAATTGCATTTAAGAATCCTACACCGTTGCACCTACCGTGGCCTGACCAGTCTCAAGGTCTTGTGGGGGAGTGTGACTGTGTGTGTGTGTTTGTAGCTGAGTTTTGGTGCATTATAGGTAGCTTCAGTCTGATAGCACATAAGCGAGCCCCTTTAAGCCCTTCTGCCTGGGGCTAGATAATCCTAGCCTGGTGCGGTTTTTGATAATTTTGATTAAAAATAAATCACACACACACTGCAGTGGGAATTGGTCGTCGGGTGGGTTGGCTGTTGGTTGATTGGAGTGTAAAAATATAATAGAAAAAAGAAACCATCAAACCGAAAAAGAACAAACACCGCAGACAAGCTAAGAAGCCACCCGGATTAAGCAATCGCGCCAAACAAATTGTGCAATACCAGCACGTTTTCCTTCGGCTATTCCCTTTTTGGAGTTTGTTGTTCTTTTTTAAGAAATGATGTGCTGTGACGTTTTATTTTTTTGTTGGCGCACACTTTAACACGTTCTGTTTTTTTTTTATTTTTTTTTCTTTGTCAGGAAGGAAGTTAAAGACGATTATTATTCACGCGTTCGCCCTCCTTACGTCACCTGGCTTGGGACTTCTGAGCAGTGGCCCGGTGGACAACGCCACCGAACAAGAGCACCAAAAATGGGCTGACTGGCGTTTGAATTTCCGTTCCTTCCGATTCCATTCTTTCGAGGCCACCACCCTCACGGCGAGAGTCGGTGGTGAGTGGTGAGGATATTAATATTTCAACACCCGACTGCATTCGATTGCAAATGCCGGACGAGCGTGCACTGGTTTATTTTTGGGGACGCGCATCGAATGATTCAAACGGCAGCTTGGAAGTGGATTGGAAGCCCCAACCGGTCGTAAGGTAGAATTAAAAACTGCATCGCATCAAATGGAAATGCAGAGCCGAAATCGAGAAATGAAATGGAACCGGGGAGCTACAGTAATCGATGAGAATGATCGTAAAAATTATAACAACCGTCGGGTGGTCTAATTGCTGAACGGTAAGGAACAGGGAATAACTTCCCCGAAGTTTATGCACGGACCAGCTCCATTCGGTAGGTTTTCGTGCCATAGCAATAGAATTATGAACGCGTTTGCTTTACTATTCCACCCAAGAAACGGTCCAACAAGAAGCGCCCGAGAAGGCTACAAGTTAGGTTACCTACCCCAGTTCTCGTTTGGAAACCGTCTCACCAAACTGGTGAGTTCTTTGTACGGCGGGAACATCAACCCGAAACCCCGAAAATCGAAATGGAATGGTAATTATAAATGATGCGTGCAAAGTGATCTATTTCCATCATTCCATATTTCTCTTTCGTTTGGCTCTGACCAACGCCACAGGACCTACCGCAGTTCTCTGGACGGAGCGTTTTGAGTACGGTATGAAAGGAAATTGAAGTTGAAAGCTTTCGAATGTGGAAAGCTTATAGACGAGTAATTAAGGGCACGTGCTGTGCTGGAATATGTTGCAAATATTACAATCAACCGAAGTAAATAGAAGCAAAGCAGTGATTACCAGTACCAGAAGCCATAAAGGATTACAACTGTGTTTTTAAGTTTTCTTCGACAATTTGGTTTGTAATTGATTTTGAATTATCTTTTGTCCAAATAAGCGCTTCTTATATTCTGTATAAACAATATATATGTTGTTTGTTTAATTCTTTGAAGCATTTAGTGACATGTCAGTGCATTAATTAGAAATTATTACCAATTTTAAATTTTCAATTTGACTAGTTGCCATCGCATCTATTTGTTTCTTGTTTTTCTTTCCAGTTTATCTATTTACCTTTCTTTTACATTGCTGGTATTCTTATTTTATATTTTTCAAATACATCTTGTCGGTTTTTGGTGAAGATATCATGTTTTTTCATTTGATGTTTTATTTCTTTTTCATTTACCATTCCACTGTTAATAATTTTACTGTTTTCACTTCTTTATTTTTCTTACTTTTACGTCTTTTAGATTGATTCTCTTTACTTTTCTAATGTTTCTGTACTTCGGCATTTTTTCCTTTTGATATTTGTTTTTCTGTTTTGATTTTTGTATTTATTCTACTTTACTAAGGTAGAAATAGAGATATTTTTTTTAAATTTATCTTCATTTTATTTAATTTGTTAGGAAAAATATCAACAAAACCGTAACGAAGGTAACACATTTTAAGCCCACAACATTGTTCTTTTTTATTAACGATTTCCTTATTAGCAACATCTTACCTAGATTTATTTCATGTTTTTTTTTCTCTCTTTGGATAGTTTATTTTTCTTCACTTTGTTAACATCATGATGCAAATCAGCAACAAAAAACCTTCCAGCATATCACCAGTTCGTTCAACTCTTTCAACTTGATACATTGACATCTTTCCGACCATCATCAAACTTCCCACCGCCCTCTCGCCTCTCAACCTACCTCCCATTCCGCATCATATCTGATTAGTCATTCTGGTAGCGTTGAATGTTTGGCGCGACACTGGCAGCGACTGGTCGAAAGCTTCGCGCGGAAATGATGTGTTCCTGTGTGTGTGTGTGTGGACGCTTTCCCGAGCATAGATTTATGGCTTTTGATAAATGGGTGGAATGGACGATACGGTCGGTGACCAGTGGACCCATCAGCTGTTACTTTTCTATTTGGGGGGTTTTTCTTTTTCCTTCACACAGCGGGACCATATTGGTTGCGAGAAAATGGTAAACGAAGTACATGAAAAGGGAGTTCCGATGCTACACATTTGAAGATTCGTTATCGAGTGCCGCGTGCATTACGTGCTTATGATGTTCGTTTTAGCATAAGAATGAAGTATGGATACCTTTTTAACTTTAACGACCGTTAGCTCTATTCTTAGAATGGCAGGCATGACAACGGTGCGTTTGTACGGCGCTTATGCTCTCGTCTAATCTAAAACGAAACATTTCTCATCGAGATTGTCGCACCCGTCGGATCTGGAGTGTTTAGAAAAGCGAACCGTTTAACACATAGTCGTACTACACTTCTTCCCGCAACGAGTTTGCCTTGTTTTGTAGTAACTTCCCCTTTCACAGACGATGGTGACGTGTGAGAAAAGTTCACAACCAAAAAAAAGGGGTGTTATTTCATTTTCATACGCTCACCTCAGCAAAACGATCAATCAATGGTTCGTAAAATTGCTCCTCTTCGTTTTACTTAAACCTCTGTTAAATAAGAGAGAAAAAAAACACGTCAAGAAGCATTATAGAAGGAAACGAGAACAATGCTTCCTCACAGCACATGCTTTAAGCACCTGAGTTTGTGAGTTTTGTGTGTACACTCGTACGCCGTTTCTCCGTTCTGTACCGTCATGAAATCTTGTAACAGGTCACTGTATGCCGCTTTTTTTCTCTTCCAGGCCCAAAACACTGGCAAATGAAATCGGAATGACACTTCTAAAGCTGAAGAAAACGGAACGAACGCAACCCGCACACAAACCGGCTAGGTGAACCCTTCAACATTCAAACAATAAACATTCCACCCTGTTTGGATGCGAAAATCCCTACGCAACGAGCGAGAGAGACAGAGGGCAAGTATAAAGGACACGACCACAAACGGATACCATGGACATCTTTAAAAAACAGGTTGATCGGAGTTCGTCCATTTTTGCATCACCTTTACCACGTGTGCATAATATGCGGGACACTTGCTTTATTTGATTCGAGTTTTACACAAAAAAAAACTGTAATGAAGCACTGGTAAAGCGTCCGACCGCGCAACAGGCAGAAAAAGATGCAAACTATTTTCGAAGGTACTAGTCGACCTGTTTGCTGGATGCTCTTAAATGGTAACACATGCACCTGCTGCATCCGTGTCCTGATGATGGTGATGCGTTTGCTGTTGCTAAGACATAGAGGCACAAAGCAAAGAGTACATTTTCCGTGGAAAATGCTGTTGAACATAGCACACGTAGCACGATAGACGTCGCAGGAGAGGACAAGCCGAGGTGTGTGTGTGTGTGTGTGCGTGTTATCATGTCGCGGGCACTTCGTAATGAGTTTGTGGATGGCCTTAAACATGCAAAGGTTTTTGTGTCTTGTTTGGAAATGACAAATGAATGTTTTATTAGATACCTTTCTCGGGAGGCAGTTGTGTTTCTGTTGCCTTTTTTTATTCTACTGTTTGTTGGCAGCATACATGTTAAAGGGCCAACAAGGTTAGACGATAATTGTATTTTAGTATTGTTTTTTTTTTCTTTAACAAAACGAGACAGGAAAGAGGCCGTTTTTAAGAGCTATATTTTTTGTAGTACTTATAACTTTAAATGAAACGATTGTGTTTAAAGTTAAATATGGCAAGCAGTAGTAAAAACTTCGTCTGTTAAGCAGAGAAAGTAATAAAAATTTCTCCCAAAACACACCTAATGTCTTCGAAACCGCCTGAAGTTATGCAATCAACGTTAAACAACATGCACAATTTGCTGCAAACTCATCCTGTGAGCTCCAACGTTTATGTCTTGCCGTCTCCCGTTAGCATAAAAATCACCCCGTAAAGTAAAGCCAGTCGACAGTCGTTTAGCTTTAACATGCTCTCCCAAAACTATTAACTTCCAAACCCCACGAAGACCAATAGTGAACCGGAGGAAACAAGATAGACGAAAAAGTTCATTCGAGCGCAATGGCACTGCAGGTGTTTCGGTAGTTGTTGGTAGAATTGTGGCTTCTTGCTCCATCGTGTGTGTGTGTGTGTGGCGGAATAGATCACTGCTGTGTTGAGGTAGGACAAGAAGGAGGATATTTAGGGAGGTTCCATTTTTTATTCACTGTTGTTGTTGTGCACTTTTTGTGTAGCCCACTATTGTGCACTTCTTTATGCGCTCTACTACACTCGCCGCCGTATTGTAGGCTTATTTCATATCTTTTTGTTGTTGTTTCTATCATGCCTTTTTTTCAAACGTTTCTGTCATCCTGTGACCCACTAATGCACGTTTCGTGGGTTACTGGTTTTTGTTTTGCGAGCGTAACATTCTGCACCGTTTATGGATTTTTATTTCAAACCTCCCTCTTTTTCCCTTGGCGAAGATTGCATGAGGGAAGGATTGCATGTGTTTGCTCTCATTTTGGGGGTAAGCACACCGGTGCGACTAACAGGTGGGATGAAAGGGAAAAAAGGGCCCTATTACCGTGGGCACTGTGAAGGGCTCGAGGGCGCCAATCAAACAGACGCCCCAGACTGCAGAGGAGGACACAAACACGCGAAGGCCTTCCGAAAGATAGCGTGATGATCGGACGAGGATGATGTGAAAAACCCCTACGTCAGGCCGGTGTTTGGTCTCGGGGGGGGTAGAAGAAATGGGACCACAGAATTAACGAACAGAAGAAAAAAAAAATTGGAAGCGAATGTCCCAATAAAAAGTACCCCGTTTGTGAGTCAATCGAGATTTCCTCACAGCAACCGATGAACTCATACTGACTGACGATCTCCGCCAAACCGCGAAACCTGCTTGTCTGGTGGGTTTGCTGACCACTCACGGTACACACAGTCTGCCCCGGTCAAGGGAGCACTAGCTGAAAAAAGGGTTGTAAAGAGAGAAATTACAAGAAGAAAAAAATCGGAGCATTCCCTCCCTTTATGTTCTGTGAGCGAAACCTGAGGTTAAAGGAAAACGAAAGCAACGTGGTCGAAAGGAAAGGTTAACAAACGAACACAAAAAAAAGCGAGAACCAAATGAAGAACGTTCACCACGTAGGAACAGCGTGGTGGTAGGTATGAAAGAAAGCAGCACCAGCGCAACATAACTATCTCCAATTGGGCTAGAATGACAGCGATGATGCCCTTACAAAAGGGATGCAAACCACCACCACCTCAACACTGCAACCCACACTTCCCCCTTTTTGGGGTGGTGGGATCCTGGTTGACTGAGTCTGGCCGTCTGGCTGGACGGCTGGCTGGTTGCATCGGTAGGCAAGTCAGCCGAGCAAGCGAGACGAACCGAACGCTCTCTTGTAAGCTCTCGAAAATGCGAGAGAATTCGTTGGAGAGAGAGAGAATGGCTGTGGGGTGTAATGAAAAGTTTGTAAGGAATTCTATCAGCTTAGCTAGCATGTATTCACAGTTGATAATCACACTTCTGGCAACAACATTAGATGAAATGAGATGAAGTGAGAGATTTTATTTATAATATTTCATCAAACTGGTGTCATTTAAAATATTAACTAATTAAATGATGTTTATTTTGTACCAATCCGGACAGAACATTCTGTAATGCTAATTTGTAAAATTCTTCAACATCAAAAGACCTGTATATCAATACATGATTACTATAGAAGAAAACACAGATTGAGCGTTGAAATAAATAAATATCAACGAGAAACTTGGAAGCATCATCAAAACAGCTGTCTATTCCGTCTATTTCTACATTGATCTATTCGGTTTACTTTATTGCATTTTATTTACATGAGACATAAAATCATATACAATGAATGCTGCCAATACAATGTATAAAAAAGCGGAGTTTATTCTATAAACAAAAAATCATTCTGTAGCACGCTATAAAATACAATAAAATACTTTGGTGCTTCAATATCTTCTTTCTTGGCCTAACGACGAACTTGGCCTCTTAAGTCATGGGGTCATGCCTGTCATTTTTGGCTTACTAGGCTTGTTACCGCATAGTTGGATAGTCAGTCCTCACTATGAGGGGAACGACCCAGATGAGACTTGAACCACGGTCCTACCACTTCAATATATTATTTACAATTGCTTATGCACTATCTTAAACTAGGAATAAAATGAAGAAGCTGATGTTTTACCCACATCAAGCACGATTCATAAAAAATAAATAAAGACTGTACCAAATAAAAAGTTCTTATCCTGAAAAAGAGAGGCATCAGCTAAAAAATAAAGAAAATCAACTAAAATGCGTGTCAGAAAAATGGAATTATTCTTTAAATGGAAATCAATTACGACACATATCTAAATTCTTCTTCTTCTTTCTTGGCCTAACGACCTCTTAAGGTCATGCCTGCCATTTCTGGCTTACTAGACTAATTGTTACCGCATAGTTGGTTAGTCAATCCTCACTATGGGGGAACGGCCCAGATGAGACTTGAACCCCGGTCCTGCCGTGTGAAGACCGGTGCCGCTGTCGCATCACCACCGGGCCGCCCCGGTAAACATATCTAAATTACTTTTAAGATAATTTCAAATCCCCAATTTTTATTTTAAATATTTTCCGAACAACCGAAAGAATCCTAACGCACGCAACTTTCGGTCCCACCCATAAATCCCGTCTAGCGCGATCACGAAAGCTTCCGCGCCTGGCGGAAACACAGTCAGCAGCAAAAAAACGGCAGTGTGCATGCAGACGGCGAACGAAGCGGTTGTTGCTTTTGCGTTGTTGCTGGCGCCTTACGTTTCGTTTGTGTTGCTGGAAGGGCAACAACTTGTTGTTGGTTTCGAGTGTTTCCGTGCGCCCCGGAGGGAAACTCCACCGAAAGCAAACATCTCCCGCAACATACGCGACCGTGCGGGATGGTTTCGTAGGGTAATACGGTAGTTTTTACGTAAATAATTGAACGAGAAAATACGGTGCAGTAGTTTGGTTGTTGCTTTTTTTATGTTTTATTCTCCGTCTTTCTGTGTGTTTGTGCTACTCAATTGGACATGTTTGTTTTAGTGGGTTTTTTTTTTGTTTGGTCGTATTTGGGTATGCGATGCGTACAAAACCAAAAATATCGGGCCACTACTATATGAGCCAAAAAAGGGTAACCCAAAGTGGACGAAAAAGCGTGTAAAACCAAACCACCGAGCTGTACGTGTGCTTTTTAACGGTCTATTGTTTCGGTGTTTTTGTGTGTATAGTTTTTGTTTTATTATAAATTGAATTTTCCCAACCCTTAAGACACTGGGTGGCATTGAATTGCCACGATCGTGCGTGTGACAGTCACAAAAAAGTGCGGGAAACCCAAGCGGAAGATGTGAACCTTTCAAAAAAACGTTAGCGAACAACGTGCCTTTGATCGTGAATTTTTCATTCGGCGTACCAAGTGCTGTGACCCGTTCATGTGCCATCCTACTCGATGGGGGGATCGTCGTAATAAGGCAGCATAAAACACTTGAATAAATCTTTTTCGCGTCCCGATCCTCGTGCGATGCTGTTGCGCGTTTCTATTTCGTTAATGATCATGACCTTCACGGTCGTCGATCGCCGAGAGTCCGAATTAGAGGACGGGGTGACATTTTTGTGTGCTCGCCTCGGTGGCTAGGATCGAGATAGGAAAGGCGTGTAAATATCACTTTTCTTTTCAACGGTTGCCAACAACCACAGATCTTTGATGGAGAGATCGTGTGTATACCGTTTTGAACGATTATCGCTTTGCTTTAGTGAGTTGTACCTTGATTGGAAAATTATTAATTGCAAATTTAAACTCTTTTAAAGTATTTTTTTGATGAGATATTATAAAAACAAGATCGGGATGTAAATTCTCGCAGGTGTAATGCCAAACGTGTGCTATAAAAATTATTCAAAAAAAACACCCACCAAATCCCACATTCTGCGGAAAATTGAATGCGCTGGATATCATTACCTTTATTCTAGCAGTTGCACCCCACGAACGGTTCACCTTGAGCGAAACGAGGGTTTGGGAAAATGAATTTCCCAGCATTAAACACCTACCAGTGGACGGTTCGGGTGTGGATTAATATGATAAACAAAAGAGCGAAGTGTTGCGGTTTCGCCGGCGATTGGAAGTGGATGTGTTGCCATTTGGTCGTTTTTTTTCTTCCTCCATTTTATCTACGGCTCACTGCGATGCGCGGCTTCTCCGACACCGGGATGTCCGTGGCCGATAATAGTGTGTATCTTCATGCGTCTTTTTTTTTGTCGGTGACTACGTATGTTTATTCTAGTTGTGAAGAGTGGGTGTAGTATGGGGTTTTTTTTGTTTTGTTTTGTTGGCATTTATGTGTCTGATGTCCTCCAAAAAACTAACAGACGGTAGATGCGAATATTCAAACGAAATACACAGAGTATTGTGCAAAATACACAAACCCTCCCCCCGTGGTAGGAGGGTGAGAGAGAAAGAGAGAGAGAGTGAAAAACAAACATTTGTGGGAAGTTGGCGAATGAGTTTCTCAGGTCTCTATGCAATTTTAAGCAACAAAAAAAAAGGAGAAGAAAATAATCGAAAAAACGTACAAACACGCACACGTACACCGAACTGGCCACTGCAGCAGCAGCACCAGCAGACATCAAGGAATGTGTGAGATTCGCGAAAATTGGGCAGAGAAAAACCACACCACGCGGTGGTAAAAATAGTGGCCACAACAACAACCACGAGTGAATTATGGTGAGGTGAATTTTTCAAACCCGTTTTTGTTGTTACGTTACTCCTGGTTTTGTTTGGTTTGTGCGGCGGTGAAGCCGGGTATGGAAAAGCGTGTGAAAAATTGACCGGAGAAATTGGGAAAACATTAATTGACTCCTGGGCAGCGTGCCGAAGCCACCGGCAAAGTGTGTGTGTGTGTGTGATGGTGTGTCCGGAAATTTCTCAATTTAACTGAAGCCCACTGCGCGCAGCCACAGTGGCCAGCACTGTGGAACGATGTTTCGCGGTAGAGAACGTTTCTGGTACACGAGCATCTAGCAGCACGGTTCGTTGACAGATTGAAGAGTGGGAGATGAAAATATTGCGTGCGTGCGTGTGTGTGTGTAACAGGACAAGGAAAAACGGGTGACCGAACGGAAGCCGGTATGTTGTTTGTCTTCGGTTCGCCCTTTTTTTCTATTCTCGCTGCCCATAACGGAAGCAAGTACCGTACGGCAGTTGTGACGGATAAGCTGCCGCCCAGTAGTACTAGGTGTTGCGCCAGACAACAAGCGCCTAGCACGCGGAACGGAACCACCCCACCCCCAATCATCACTGTTCAGCACTACCCCAGCACCGTCAGCACCGATGGAACTGATCGGCCAACTGAAGGCATAGGTGAATATTTAATTATAGTTGTTTATTTTTACCCGCCTCGACGGTATTCCGTGCAACCGAGCGTGATGTTCTAGGGCGGGCAGTGTCCGGGGGGGGTTTTGTGGAAGTGACACGCACGATCTTGCCGCCATCCGCGAGCGAAGTGGATGAACGTGGTGGGTCGGTTCTAGTTTTGGTGTGTGTAACAAACGCACATTACGGTCGGAGTTCCCAGGACCAGACGGGAAAGGAATGTCCGAATGTCGCGCAACTCGGGAAACCCTTCTTTGAAGGCCGAGTTTCACGGTACACCGGTAGGGAAGAACATAAACATTCCACAGGGTAGCCAGGGTAAGAGTGAAACTGTATAAAATTGATAAAATGTGAGCGCTTTTTGCTGTAGAAATGGAACACAGTGAAGCTGTTCTGTTTCGATATGCACGGGATGGTCGTGGCTTGCGTGTGATTTGTATCATGAAATCAATATCCTATTTACAGATTATAAATAATAACCGCACCGTTTTGCTATCTACATTCATCATAGCATTTATTGCAGAAAGGAAAAAGAGGATTAATATTAAATTACATTCACTCAATGAAACACTAGAACACTTCTAAAATTATGATGCTTTACATTTTAAGACGCTTTTTATGTCAGAATTTATGACAGATATTAGTTTTTACTTACGCATTTTTGATGATTCGTTTTGTTTGGATGTTTTGTTAGACTGATATATCCTCTTTCGAATTCAACTTTAGCCAGTCTTCTTAGCCTGACTTGTTGACTTTGAGCTAAATTTGATTTTGGCCTGACTTGACTTGTGGTTTGATTATCTGGGGACCACTGGTTTAGTTTGGTTTGGTTATCAACTACACTATTTTATCGGCTCGTTTGGCATAGGAAAACAAACGAATTTAAATGCTTTTTGATACAGGATATCTTTGTTTTAGTTGAGATATTCAAACTTCCGGAGCACTCGATGATACAAACTGTGTTTAAATTAAGAATACAAATGTAACATATTTATATAAATCGGAAGTTTTCGGAAGCAATATTATTCCTTTCGATTTTTCGATTTAGCAAGATCACATAAAAAGTCATGCTGTTATTGTGCAAATATTATATTATGCGTAAATAATATGTATACACTCAGAACTCTCGTTGCGCTTCTCAGAATCCGGAGAAAATTGCCGCTCAAACAAACGGATGTTTAACTTTTATAAATTGCTCTCTAATGTGTCTACATAGACATACCATTCCCTGAATGTGCATTGAGTTCATGTACTCCTGTTTGAACAAGGTCAATACGCAAGACAACCACAAAAAATGCTCGTTTTGCGTCATCGTCTGTGGTTCATAATATTTGAACATCCGTACTGTGAAGTTTACCTTGACCGTGTAAACCTTGAGAAAACAATACGGCAGAGTTTACTAATTTTCTGACCGAACCGGGAACAGAACAACGCTTCGAGAAGGTACATTCACGTCGCATGTCATCTCCAAAATTGGTCCCAAAAAGGATGCAACCTGTACCGCCAACTTCCGTGTGGTGTTTCGGGCGAAAAAGAGGGTTCCCCTAATATAGTTCCGCAGGCTTCGCGAAACGGAATCACCCTAGCGTTGGGTGCGGCAAAACTGATCAAAATTAGAGACCCCACGATCTCCGATGGTGTGTGGCACCGGCTTCAATTAGTTTTGTGACCCATCCGTACAGGTCGTGCAGTTCGCCGTCGAAGGCCACCATGACGACGAACGGGCAGGCTTTGGGCGATGCGTGATAATTTGTGTGTCGGATGTGTTTTGTGTGTGTGTGTGTGTGTCTTTCGTCGCTTCATCTTATGTTAGCGGATGATTTTGTTCTTATTCTGCGTTTGCTAACTGATCGGTGGTCGGATAGCAACGGTCGTTCCAATAATAGCGTGCCTATCGAACAGCGTGCGCGACGTGCCAAAAACGAACCGAACCTGACCCCGGCGGCAGTTAGTTGGTGGCTCTGGTGCGTCGATCAAAGGGTGAACCAATTTATCGCGATCAGTTCGGCAGGATCTTGTGGGTTTAGGATGGGTAGATAGTGGCGGCCGGTTTTGGGTTGTGTAATTAGCGAACGCCAGAAGGCGCCTAGTTTGCCGCCATTCTATCCGTACACACACACACACACCTGGTGGTCTCGTTTTTAGTGGAGGTTTCACAGACAGGTAGGATGGCCAGTGTCGGTGAAGTCCTCTTCGTTACGAAATTTATTTGGAGATTCGTCTAGGATCGCGTGACGATGATAAACTGTTCGTGTGGAGCGAAATAGTTTTACCACATTTATTGACGATAAACCCCACGAAGAGAACCACCACAAGGAAGTGGTGAAGATGCTTCTTACACTTAAATTGATTTCGTATTTTTTAAGGGTCCTTGAGCGGTAAATTAATGGAACACATATAGAATTAAACACTAGACAACTGAGGGTTTCTTTAGTGTACTGTGCATCAGTCACAGTAATAGAAATCAAAGATTTCTAATTGGAAAATCCTGCCACCTCGGAAAGTCTACCGATTTGAACGAACTTCACGAATTAAGACATTATATTTTAATGAATAAAAAGAAGCCATTAAAGCATCTAATTACGTATGTGCACCAATTTCGTGGAATGTCAATGCATTTAGGTCATGCTGTTCGGTGTTTGATGAACAGTAGTACAGAAACTTCCCATCTTGTTTCAAAGTTGTTTACGACGAATTGTTTGTCTCGAGTGCATCTTCTCTCTGGGGGAAATTGCTTCAGTGCATCCGATTGATGATAATACGAACTGTTTTGCTAACATTGCATCATCACACAAACACTACTGATAAGCCGAACCCCAAGAACCCATTTAACTTTAAGTATCATTTATTTTCTAACGATTTCTAGTATGGTGGGAAATATTGATTGGACTTTACTTGCCCGTCTGTGTACATGTAGTTGTTGTTTACTGGACCGGGCTATTGTGTGCGGTCGTCGTCATGACACTCACCTTCAACTGGTTTCATGCCGTACACTTAATTACTGACCACCGTATTGACCCGTCCCGGGTGTGTAAAGTGTGGCAGTAGAGCTTCGCTAGCTTTTAATTCACCAGCTTCATGCTGTTAACAACTGGGAATTCGTCTAACGCTCGAAATGACTGCAAAAGTCATAAGCCGTAGAATCTTCCATCATCTCGCTGCGTCATTGTGCGTCACTGTTGTCCGTAGTCGTTCGTCACTCACTCGGAAGGTAATATTTCAACCCTACAGGCACCACCTGGAACGCAAGAGACGAGGTGGATGTTGCTGGGTGTTTACGTCACCGTCATACGGCGACTCATAGCTTCGAGGTGCCTGACATTTGGACCTCGAGATTTACGAGTAGCAGTAGCAAAACAAAACCCAAAAACAAAAAATGTTCGGGGGATTTTACGTCGATCTTACCGGTACGACTGATTGTGGACCATTACCCACAACCCCATGACCACCACCAATTAACTTTCCAGCGGTATGCAATTTTCATTCCCTGCGGATATTCCCGCGGGTGCTTCCCAGTAGCTCCGATTGGAAGTTTTCAACCGAACTTGTGCTGTGTGCGGAAGGTTGCTAATTTTTGCAGATTTATCTTCTACCGTTGAGTGGTAGTGATGAAGCCTATGGTATAAACTGGAAGCCCATAAAAGTGCGAAGAAAGAGGTAAACTAAGCTTTGGTGAGATTGTGTGGGCAAACGGAATGGCAAGATCACAAACTCTCATCCCTTAATCAAGCGAAGCTCAGCCACCCAGTAACCAGGTGGCACTGTACGCGAATTGGACAGAAAAGCAAATTGTGAATAAATAAAACTAAACCAAAATTCATTACGTTTTCTTCAAATTTATTTTTTCCCTATAACCCGCCCAGTAGCATAAGCACTCTTGGGTCTATTTTAAGATTAACGTACCGAGCAGGAGGCAGCAGTACGTGGAATGCGAAAATGCGGACAGGAACGCATATTAAGATTTGACCTTACACCGTTTACTGGAACGAGCTTCGGTCGATAGTTTGCAAGAATTCGATTTAAATTAAGGTGTATACATTCAATCACGGTTCTTACCGTTCGAGGAAGCTTCGCACGGAACACATCACCTTCTGCTTCATTTATCACCGCATTGGCATCGTCACACCGGGCATGTGAACTGATTAGCGTGAACAGTTTGCGCGATCATTCACGGTACACGGCCAGTTACCGGAGTGGGATATAGTAAAACTCCGGTACCTTTAGTACCGACACCGTCACCATGCCTTGTTTAGACTTAAAAACGCGTGATCGTACGATCATCGTCAGGTTTCGTCAGCGTAAGCCCCTTACGCAGCTCTTTTTTTCTATTTGAGGCCTAAGGCAAGGGTTACAGCTGAGCTACGCTACGGTTCAGTCCGTTGGCGGAAATCGACAATTAATTTGTTGCACAGGTTTGCGCAAATGCGTCCGCAACCTATTCTGGGGTGTTCCGAAGAGGTGCTGAATACCGGTCTGTGCCTGGTAAGGCTTCGAAAGGGAATGCCATTAGAATAGAAATATGTAGCCGTACACAGTGAGTAAAGTAGAGCCCAGAGACGACACCCCCCATTGGGAGTATGGTCTGATTCAAAGTCTCTTTCAAAAGGACCGTGTACGGGGTTTTGCCCATTTTCGGGTGTCAAAAGATAACATCAAAGACATGGAAATTGAGGATCGTGTGAGCTACCAAACGTTCGGAGGGCATGGTACGGTGTCTGATTACGGGCTACTCCAATGTATATCTGCCGGGAGGATCGTGTACAATTAAAAACCAGCCTGTAGATGAATGGAACACCCATCACCAGTACCCAGGAACGGGCGCGTGTTGTTTGGTGATTCACGTTCCGGAGTTTCAAAGATCGTTAACTTTATGGCGATGACATAAAAATCTATTTTCTCTCCCTTAACTGGTTTATGAGTTCTGGAACAAAAAAAAAAACCAACGGGGGAATGCTTACTTCGAATCAACCTGATGCCAACGATTACCGGGTCAAAGCCAGCTTCCGATGCAAGTTTTCTAGGGTACGGGCGGCTTTTGCTTTAATTTACGATCAGCGGTCCTAAAGCGGATCGGACTCACTTCTCTTGCCGCGTTTTCCAAAAACCCGGGCGCGAGATTATGTGTTGTGTCGCACAAAGCGGGACACAAACCATTGTCATCCAAACATATGCGCACGGTTACGTATATAGTGATCAATTTTCTCTCCGGTTGTCTTGCGGATGCACCGAACCGTGGATTATTGTTGTTGAAATATTTCAATTCTTTCTTCTTTGAAAGAAAGTCTCGAAAATTGGGAGTCGTCCCTCCCTACCAAGTGGAACCCACCCCGTATGGGAACGAGCCCGGGAGTGAAACTACTGTTGGGTTTTCTTTCGGTACGGTAGTTACTGTGGTGGAAACATAATACGTGGTGCGAATGAATACGATTCGTGGTACGGTACGATTCGTGCGAGGGAGCACGAAGTGATCTCTTATTTAGAGAGCGAAAAAAAAGGGGGATGAAAGCATATCGCATTCAAATGACGTGGGTGATGTAGAACCCATGATGGGGAGTTGTATGTGGGTATGTTGTTGTTTCAACGAAAAATATGATTAATGTTGCCGGAGAAACCCTTCACCGGTCTAAAAATACCTTCGGAGAAAATTTGGAAAGAAAGTTCTCCTACCGAGCGGTAAAGCACTACAGTAATGGGATTGAATTTTAGATGTCCAAACATTTTGCATCTTTATGCAGATTAGGGTGTGGGAAATGCGGGATTTAAGAATGTTTGTTTGTGTAGTGGCAAGTAAGATGGATTGGGTGGTAGAATCTAGAAGCTAAGAACCTCTCGACCTGCAGACTGTAGTGATTGATTAGACGCTGAATTAAGTGAGGTTTGCTAGCACGAAATATAGTAATCATTTTCGGGAGGTTAGTTGCTCCACAAAAGTCTCAGCTAGAATTGGACGTGAAGTTCAGCTCGAGTGTGATGTAAGGTCACCTATTGCTTGTAATATACTCGCTTAGTATCTAGAGTAGATAATTCCTGCTATATTCTTTATAGTACCTGTTGCATACTCCACGAAATAGCTGTCTCCCGTACTTCCTTTATCTGCGCTCCGTCAGTTTTCGGGAAGACAAAACGAGGCAATGAAATTGTTTTATTATCGCCGAACACATGTTCCACCGGTGGTACTTTATGCTTCCGAAGGTGTGCACGTGCGGGTTTGTGTGTAACTACCAGAGAAGCTGGTCTCACACGCCTGTTTGGCTGTACTACCGTAGATAGACAATATCCAATTGACTTCCAACAATGGAGTGTTGTCTTGTCGTCTTTAGTGTTTCTTTTTTCTTGAAAGACGCTTCCAAGTGTCTTCCCTCTTTTTCGTTCAAGCGGTCGTTGTTATGCGCGAGGTGTAGCATGTAATAAAACATTGAACCAACGACGGGGAGGACAAATCTTCAGCATCGGTTCCACAGAACCACACCTTAGCTTCCGATGGCCGTAAACGAAAGACATCCATTTCGATATCAGAAGAAGTGCACTTTCGATACGGTGCAGGTTTACTGACGGAAAGGCAAAACCTCAATAAACATGTTCATTGATGAGGAGAGTGGTAATGGTGAAAAAAAGGAAGAAACAGGAAATGGAGCATAAAGCTATCCAGAAGGTAAACGAGTGCTACGGGTAAGAAATGTGCTCTAAAACCCTTTTGATAGATCGACGACGTCTCGCGGATGAATGGAATGGTAACGATCGAACCATTTTTCAACCAAGTGTGTCTATGTTCTTTTTTTGTCACTATCTTCATCCACCATCCACCCAGGGGGTACCCAGTGAAGGTGGAGCAAAATAAATACTACAGGCGATAATCGGTTTTAGGGGTTGTTTTTGTCCACTATTCTTCCCATCGCTTCCCATTATTGGACATGCATCAACCTCGAAAGACGATCAGGATTAATGTGGAACTGGGTCTACCAACGCGGAGAGCATGATCTTCGAATTGGACATTTCGGTTCCTTTAAGTCAGCTTCCATCGGGTGCCCATCATCATCATCATTGTCGTCGTTATGATAAACCATCACCGTGGTTGATGGTGTTGGTGGGTCTTGACGTCTCAATTATGCCCTTGTTTTATATCGGTTTGCCTTGTTCCTGCACTGCGTCCACTGGACCCTGCATGGTGCACGAGGGATTCTAGGGTCTCCAAACAAGAAGACCACCTGACTTGAGGGATGTTGAAGTTTTCCGTGAATTTTTTTTTTATTAAGAGGCATTGGAACGAGCTCCAAAGTTCCCGGGAGACTTGTGAGGAATATTTAACCGTGAGGTACTCGTGTACACCTCGCCGGTCACAGTGTACAACACTTCAAACATCAAAACACACGATCGGACTGTGGCGTAAACTTAAGTAAGGTTGTCGTCCCATAAGTCAGCCCGTTTTGGGTTGTTTTCTGGCATCCCGACCGTAGGAAAGGGTTTTCTAATTGTGGTGTTGACAGCGATATGTTTGCGGTTTCCCAACATGCACCGGAGTTAGCTGTCATTTAGCGATAGTCGGGCGGGGTGATGTATCTCTCACTCGGTATGGTACATCAGTAAGGGCACCTTTCATGTACAATTGTTTATCTTGTCCACTGTGGCAGAGACATCTACACGGGGATTGTGTAGTGGAACTCTTTAGGTGGTTCTGTTTTTTTTTGTTCCCTTGTCGGCTGAATGAATACACTGATCGATTGAGTGTGGTGCAAAAGTGTGTGCGTGTGCTTGGGGAAAAAAGATTAGATAAATTGTTTGGAACGGGAATGAACTGGAACTGTTATCATGTCTCGTGCTACGCTGCAGGAAAGCTTCACACTGTGGGAAGCAAACGTCCTACACAATGTGCAGTGAAAACTTTGACAATTTGTACCTTCACTTGCACACAATCGTAAACAAATAGGAATGCGTTCGGAAAACTTCGTTGACCTTTTGTGTGCGTTGTACGCGTTGACAATGTTTCAAACTTATGTGGGAAAGTTTGGTAACTACACGCGTACAGCATTCCACGTTTGGTGCCGGCACACATGGTTTGAGCACGTGGTACACACCTTGACATTTGCGAAATTTGCGCTTGCCATTAACGTTACGCTAGGTTATGGACCGTACCGTTTCCACGTGAGTTACTGCGCTTCATAATGATGCAGAAGCATAAAAAACATAGACAAGAATTTGAAGTCAAAATATGCAAATGAATGCAGGAACAATGCAGCATCGGTTGGTACAGATACACTCACACATATACAGCTAGCGCCAAGCAATGGGTGATGTATGTGAAAAGCGAGAAGAACGCCCGTGAAGATGGAAATGAGATGCAATTTCTATCGACTTTATATGATGAGGCTGCCGATGAGCTACATGTTCTGTTGGTGGGTTTAGGTGCAAGGGTTCAGGGTTTAGAAATCTCAAAAATACTTAAAGATTAGTTTGATATTTAGTCAATTTCCTGAAGTAAAAATTCAATAAACATTCTCGAAATAAATGTTTCAGCATAAAAGTTTTAATAAGTGATGGTTCTAGGTTTAACATCAAGTAACGTGTAGCTCACTTGCTCGTTGCCAAGCCCTGGGCTAGAAAGTTCAAACGATTGTTTTGAAGAGAAGGCCACCGGTTTGCAATTTATGAAACAAATATACTAGGAGAAAAGGTTAGCGTATGTAACTTAAAAGAAAAATTATCGTTATTGTTCCTATTTTCCCAGCAAGAAGGTGCAATACATTAGACACTAGTTATCTACTTGCTTAAAATGGCAATATGCACCGTTCTTCAGTGACGGGCTCTTTGTGGAACACACTTAAACGTCAACAGAGATCTAAAACTACCGTCCGACTGACAGCTCAATGTAAAATTGGTGCAGAATCCGGAAAAAAACGCTTTGCGGTTGTTTAGTTAGTCAGTAAAACTCGCTAGTAAACGTACCGCTGTCGTTAGCTTCATCTTGACAAACTCACTTAGAACACCTTTTTCGTACGACAGCGCTCATACTGCCAACCGTGTTAATAGTGTTAAGTTTTGCTTCGAAACACTTTAATTAAACATCTCTTGTTGCACGCTAGAGTGGTTAATGTTGCAACATGCAACACACTGCACACGCGGTATTCGAACTTCAGAAAGGGCTTGTTGGTTGGAGTGGACGCGTGCGTGTACCCTCTCGAATGCTTTTGCCTGGTGTACACGGGAAGCTGCCATCTATGCCGTGCCGTGGATTATCTGTAATGGCGCCTTGAGAGGTGTAGCAAATCGTTACTGTCAGGCACGTTCGCACACCTGATTAGCTTATGCAACGCGTCGAGAGGAAAACTTCGGCCGATGCAGTAGTGATGCAGCTTTGTGGCAACCGGCAATCGAGCGATCGGTAATCGGTGACCTCGAGCGAACGAGAAAGCTAAGGTAACTCTCGCTTACGAACTTAGCTGCACGCAATCTTGCGTCTGTTTATCTTGCCGGTGTTAAAGATCGTTGCCGAGTGAGCCGGTTGCTTTTGTAGTTGGTAAAATTAATATCACATTTTGTTTGTAAACTGTCTCAACAAAACCGACAAAAAGAGTGTAGGTTTTATTGTTCGTTTTGCTTTTGTTGAGAGCTCGGAACAACGACTTCACTTTCGCCATGGTCATGGTCAAGGTCAGACACGAAAGAACTAACGAACTACGTGTGAACCGCCTTTGAAACCTTTGATATTTCTTCCCATGTTCGACCTTCAGCTGCTTCCAACTGAAAATTCAACAATAAGCAGCTCGTGATTTGGTTGTGTAGTGGTGTGATCTCTTAGCACACGATCATCGTTGGGTTTGGGAATATTAGGAGATAAAACGGAAGGCAGCAACAACAGAAAAAACCCCACACCAGGTGTGCCACAGAAACTCCAACGCAAGTAGCCAAGCAAAACTGATGAATCATGGTTTGCCGATGCTTTCGCGCATAACCGGTTGATGATCAGTGGGTCGAGTTGGTGCTTCGCGATCGTCTGATGATCGCGCCACGATTTATCTCACAAGCTCTGTGGGAGCCGAAGAAGGCTATCGACAGCTGATGAAAACCCGTACCAGTCTGATTCGCCGTATTGTGGAGCTTTACCAAACTTGGGTCTATTGATGGTGATTCATTTATGGACTATCCATACACAAAATATGACGGGATCAGATATTAGGTGAATCACAGAAAATGTATTATGTATGAATTTAAAGTCCAAATTTGATTACTTCCACACACTTTTCAATCCACCTCGTCCGATCGCAAGCAGTCGGCTGAGTTCACCAAGGCATCGGTCACGCAATGCGTACCTTGGCAGTGGAACGAAACACACCTTTCACGATTACGTCCACACGCCGGACGGAAAGATCGTACGATCGCTCACCTGATGTCATTCGGCAAACCACCAACGGGTTCCCCACCAACGAACCCAAAGTTCAGCTCCGGGAAAACCCCTTCAGCCGACGGTTTGTCTAGGGTTCATGAAGTAAATCCCACTACCTACACTCACTGTGATTGTGGGGCAGCTCCAAACCCCAAGCCAGATAAGTTGCATCCAAGCTGCGCGTAATGAGCCGACCTGCATCGGTTGCATAAAAAAAAACGAACCGCAGTGCCGCAACAATGTTCAAGGTAATGCCTTTTTCGCTCACCAGCACGAACACTTTCCCTCGATCGGCGGTGGAAATCGAGGAATAAAGCGAGAAAGAAATAGAAACAAAACCGGACCAAATTAAACAATTAAACTAAACTGTACACCCGGCCATGGATATTAAAGCGGGAGTCGTAATGTGCAGTTGCGATGTTCCAGCTCCAGGTTTTGGAGCAGATTGTAATGGGCCCGAGCCCCGAGGGTTGCCTGCATAATGGTGGGGCGTGTCTTAAGGTCAGTGTGGCTACTCTTTGGCGTGGGGTGGACCATTATGATGGATTAGTGTCCTGCGCTGTTTAATTTATGTCCCGTGCAATAAGCATCTTAAGCTGAGCATTTTTCATTGAAGTCTTCCAGGTGGGTTTTTGGAGTTGGTTTTTTTTTGTGGAGAAGAAAATCGTTGACAGGTTATTAGTCTATTTTGAGCTGGAAATGAAGACGATTCCGATTCCGGAAGTAAAGATTAGACAATTTCTAATCCAATGGGATGAGGGAGACAGATAGAGACCGAGAGGATTAAGACATTATCCTACGATTTGACTGTGTGTGTTTGTGAGATCTTTGAACGAAGATCGGCGATCGGTTCCGTCAAGATGACACTGGGAGGCATCTTGAGACCGCTTAACGGTACCGTTACGAGGTAAGAGCGCTAAGCCGGAAGATGCAAATTTTGCCGTGACGAGTTTCGGAGTCTCATGTCTAATTTATAGCCTTCCTCCCGGCAAGCAGAAGTTATGGTCGCCACAATCGCAATCGCCACACATCGCCAGCTTTGCCCGCGTTCGTCATTCTCTGTGTGATGAACTTTTCGGCGTTGATGGTTTCGTTCGCTTGCTCGGTAGGTTTCTGGTTCGGAATCAATTTATGCTTGCCTTGTCCCCGTTGTGTTCCGCCAGCAAGCAACATGCTCGAGCGACCATGACCGGCAATCTGTCGCTGAACGCCAGAACGATTTGTGTTAAGAAAAACGATTGCGCTTGCCTTATCGTTCCCGTGGGGTTGAATAAATCCCGTGGGTTCCGCTCTACACGGATGCAGGCGGGAAAAATGCAATCTGCAGTGTTTTGTATGTGTGCATGTGCATGGGCAAAGAATGGTAATGATGATGATAAGTTTATGCTAACACTCGCTGTACAGGCCGCACTGGTAACATGTTGCGCTACTGGGAAACACTTTTCGAAGAGGCTGCGCAACATGTGGCCACTTATGTGGCATTGGAAGCAACGCAGCTACGGCTCGGGAACCGGCAAGTCGGAAGGGCTTTGAGGTTTTGTTTTCTTTTGCTTCCCGAACCTGATACATAAACTACCGTACTAGAAGAGCAGAAAGGCGGCGTATTATGGATAAGGTTAGGAACCGGGAAAGGACGATGAGGACGATGAGTGTGAGGCAAAGCCAAAAGGGATGCTTTATCTGTGGGAGGTTTTTTTTTTCGTTCCTTCTGGGAAGAGTACGAACGGGACGAACTTGTTGACGTTCCGGATGGGTCAATTGCAGTGGTATCGGATATTTGTTTTAAAACCGAAAGCCCGGGAGAATTGGAATCTCGTGAATGTTGCCACATAACGTTCGAGTCTATTGCGGCACAGCTCGTTTGAATGCACAACATTGTGTAGTGTAGAGTCATTCGAGACTATCCTATCGCCTCCGATAGGTAGAACTGGTATGATTAAACGATTCCTAGAACTGAGATCCGCACCTACCCGTACAGCCGTGGCGCAACGGAGAAACAAGGGTTAAACACGTGCAACAGCAGCACCCAAAGCTCCAACAGTATGCGGGATGCCTAGTGATTGAATTAATTATCGAACGGATTAAAACATGAAACGGAGAGTGCCGCCCGATCCGGCCCCGAACTGCCCCGTTAGAATCGATTCGATGGTTGCGCTTTTTCGGTGCGAGCGCTTGAGCAAACCTCGATGAGATGGTGACGATGGTTCGTAAAATTGTGTGATAACCTCACTTCCTATGGCGATGGATCCCGCCGTGAATCGATTTATGTCAGCAGCAGTTTCTGGATCGCTTGGTTTGGGAATTTAGGGTGATTTAGGGTGATTAAAATTAGTCAACCCGGGTTAGGATTGGATTATAATTCTTGGATGCATTTTTGTTGGACACTTGAGCGCTACGGGTTTTGTCGTTGCGTCGCGGACTTCGGAGTCGCTTTGGGTGTACTATTGTTGAGAAATTCCAAACATCCAATCGTTATCGTTAGCTTCCAGTGAAGCGGATTCTGTAGTTTTCTGCCTTTTATGAGGTGGAAGATAAGTGTGTGAGGAAAATGGCTTACGACTATCAAAACAAATCATTCTGGTGCGTTGTGTTTAGCGGTAAAGTGTTATGGGAAAATTATGCCGATAGTTATGAAGTCGAGAATTTGTAGTGGTTACGCTTGATGGCATGCTTGGTACGGTGCAGTAGAATTACTTCAGGGATGTTGCTTTAATCTTACCCAATGAAATGTATGGTTTTTGAGAATTAATCAGTTTGGGATGGTGTTTGTCATCGCATTTGCTGCATGCTGTAGGAAGACTAATGCGAATTCGGTCACAAGGGTTATAATTCAATTACTAATAATGCTTTTAAAATGCTGAAAGTTGAAATTAATGTAGGTCACATTCAGAACAACACCGCTTTACTGGTTAATGTAGAGAGTGGCCAACAGTTTCCCCGTCACGAAAAAGGTCGTGGTGGGATATATTTTCACATCCAAATTGTCTCAAGTAACGCTCGGCCACTTCACGCTTGGCTTGGGTTGTTAGTATCCCAAATCCGTGAACAAGATGAACTACGGCTGGCCGGGAAACCACCAGGGAGGGTAATGTTTGTGCCCGGTATGGTGCAAACCGAGACAGCGGACATGGAATCCCCATTTGGAGCAAACCACCCAGCTATATTCACGCCACCGAGCTAATGGTGGGAAAGTGACTGACCAGATTCCATTACGATGCTGCCAAGTGTTGGCTGCGGTTTTTTGGGTGGCGCACACCGAATGCTTGCACTATAAAAGTGATGCCTTGAGTGTGATGTTGTTGGAGCGGGTGAAACTGCCAAGTGCCTCAAGATATTGTCCAAGAATTTGTACCCACGAAGTGTGTGTGTGTGTGTGGTACGTGAGACAAGCTCACCCACAAGTGAGTAAGATCGATGAGGCGGAAAATCACATCTCCACATCGCCAACCAAGAGACCAAGATCGATTGGTGTTCGGGGTGAGAACACAAGACGTTCTAATTGCCGTGTCCCTTTGGTGGGGCATTAAGATGATTGTGTTTCGCTAATTGGATGACAATGCTAGGCGCAACACGTGCGAACCCGTCATTGAGTGATTGTGGCGGCCCTTGTTTTGTCTGGTCGTCGGAAGCTAGGGCGTCGGAAGATGTTACTCACGGACGACATGTCGCAATGCTGCGTTACAACGCGAGCAAATTGACCCTGTCGGTGTGTAGGGTGTGTTAGTTTAATGGTCGACTATTGCAGCAAAAGTCACGCTATTAAAATGAGTCTCGAGATTCTAGCAAGACTTCGAACATGCAGCGGTTACCCAATAAATTCTCGAATGCGTACATCCATCAGAAGTTGTTTGCATGCAGGCCCCATTACTCAAGTGTAGTCGAATATCCCGGATCACTTAAAGTATAAAGCAAAGCGCACAATTGCCTTTCAAAACATCGCGTAAAAAGAAAATTTGAAGAGCAAATAAAAAAGCATAAGCCCACTGTTTGGGCAAAACATTGCCAGCTCATAAAACAGAACCGGTACGTACGAGCGCTTCCGAATCGGACCATTTTTGGCCTCAATCTGACCGTCCGCCCGTTGTAACACCCTCCAGAGCTTTTCCTCCTTTCGGGTGCGGTAACTACGGTCAAAGCCCCGAATAGTTTTCCTTCGTTGCCTTGCTGTCGGCACACGTTTGCTTCGATTGCTTCGAAAAGTGATGACATTACGGAAAAGTATGGCAGAAGTAGATGATGTGGTAAGAAAACGCAAATAAAAAAGAACGGCACCTCTACCGACGGTAGCCAGTGAGGCACCAAACTTTTTTGGCGTACGCTTCT
>KZ061561.1:733497-754800 GCA_002091835.1 Anopheles maculatus
TCTTCCGATGGCAAATTGTTCGTCCAGTCGCAATATGTATATTGACTGTCAATTGGTGAATTGAACGTTGTCTGTCCTCGCGGTTTCGCAATATTCACTTATTTACATAGTACGTCCGAACGTGTGTGTATGCGTGTATGCGAATCGTACCACTTTACCGCCTGTTTGTCCTGATCTTGAATAAGTGCGACCATGAGTCAGACAAATCCTACCATCGCCACGACCATCATCGGGGAGATACCGGGATTTCTTCTTTAGCTGCCGTGTGTAGTTCAAGGGTAGTGGTTGCACGTGAACTCACCCGTACTTCGCATATGCAGTTTTCGGACGTTGCAAGGATAACGCCCTCTCGTCGCATATTCTATTTCCTTGAGCGCACCGCCTTGATCGTAACGGCCTCCAATAGTGTCTAGTGTCTCGCTTGTGCGAAGGCGTTCCAGAATGTACGCCGTGGGTTTATGGTGACGAGATCCTAGGGATAGCCGAGAGCAGTGGAGAGTTGAGTCAATTTATTTGTCTCGCACACCGCACAGCGAGAAATCGGACAAGTATTATTAAACAATTTAGCTGTCAGCAGCCGGCTCAGGGGAAGGCATTTCGCCAGACCCATTTGACAGTGAGACGCAAACGTGTGGTTCTGTCGTTTCGGGTATGGGCTGTCGTTTTGCATATTTATGGGATATTCGTTCTCTACCCCGGAGGGGATTTTTATTTGCATTTAAAGTTCGCGAAATGCATCCCTAATGGAGTTTGGAGAGTTCTGGCGAGAAGTAGCAGGAGAAAGAATAGTAGCAAATTATTCAATTAATCGACGGTATGCAACGGCTTCCAAATAATGATTGTGGCGAAGGACTTCAATAAATGGTGGTCCGTTTTAATGAGTCAGTGGCACAGTCAGCACAGATATTCTTGGAACATCGTTCCATCGTTGATTTCGGTGCTTTTTTTTTGGGGGGGAGGTTATCTGCAGTGCAGGCAAAACCATTATCAGCAGCATGTCATATGTACATTTACGTGCCTGTGCACATCGATAGCCGTCTACAAATCGTCCCCATTAACGGTGATACTAGTGAGCCATTATGTAAACATTTGCGCGTTTATTCTCGCTTCAGCCAGCCAGTGGTACAGTGGTGTAGTTTTGCCGATCGAAATCGAGTGGAGTGAGAACACGATGTCCCGCTGTTTGTGTTTGGGTATCTTGATAACACGTAACACCGGTTGTTTGCTGGCGGAATGGACAAAGTAACGTTTCGGTACGGGATACCGAATTCCAAGAAATGCGCCACCCTCGATGACACTCGGCAAACTTCCGGCGACCGAAATGGCCGAAGTTATTTGGGCTATTTTTTTCTTGTACGACCACGCCTGTGGTAAAAATTGTGGCGAAATGTGGACGTCTGATTGAATCAAACAGCCAGTTATCATTGTTGGGTCACGAAAAATACGCTCTAATCTGAACGGGAACTCTATATTTGATGAATGTTAACCGGCATCTCGGTTTGAGGCTTGCCTATCGTGAGAAGATCTGGTGGTCGAGTTGGTTGGAATTTTCTCAATCTGTGTAGATTTGAGAAGTCCGAGATCAGTTACACATTGCGATGCGAGAAGGTTCAACCTCTATCTATCCAATTAGGAGTTCCTTTCGCTGGAGGTCTACATAGCAGACGCAGACCCACTTTAGATTAGATAGCTCCCGCTGTTCTACTAATCGTTTGCACATTCGCAAGCAATTTACTAATTGAATTCCTTTTTCTTGTTTCCTTCTTTCTCTCCATAGATGAGATGCAGTTCCATCGTCGATCGTATCTCGGTGCGCGATCTACAGACGTGGATCCCGAACGCCACATCGTGCTAATCATGCTGGCCGTGCAGGATGGTAGTTGCTGCGAACGGTGAAATCCGCACACGGTGAACGATCGTAATTAAAAGGTTAAAAGATGGGCTGACTGCAACCGGGGGATAGTAGCAGCGGCTTCTGTACGTCGAGACGATCATCTGTCTGCTGATGGATTGGATTTCGACAACGAGGATGAAACGAGCGAGCGGAATACTGGCGCTGAAGTTTGTGAAAATTTACACTCACACTCGATGTCACACGCGTTCGCGTATCTTATCGTACCATCCGCGACAGGCTGTGTTTTAGTGAGCTCTGGTTTCAGACAACTACGCGCAGACACACCCTGTGGATGTCGATGGGCGCGTGTATTAGTACCGGCCCCGCAGTACCTATCGCGCTATCGCAAATGTAACGCTGACGTGATAACGAAACCCTCCGAAACACATGCCGTGCCATCTTTGGTTTCTGTTTCCCAACTTTCGGTGAGGGAAGAACGATTTCAGAAAGGGGAACGGGTTTAGTTGAAACTACAACTGAGACCCGTTTACTATCGGCTTTTGTCGGTGCCTCGTTTAGAGAGGTTGATAGTATATCTAGACCCGGAAGTGTAACTAGCCACCGTTATCAGCAAACCACCAATTTCTGATGGTGAGCACATTTTTAACACTTTCTTATCGCTCGCGCGCGCGCTTGTAGTTTATGGACAGTTTAAAGTTGTGACGACACCTTCTGGACATTCTATAATTTTAGAGGCCACATAAATAACTCCAGTTAAAGGAATCGCCATTAAAATTATTTTTATATTACACCATGCCTCTTCGCCAGACCAATGTTTATGCCAGCAAAGGCCAGAGAGCGTGCTTTATCAGTGCGCCGCACAGTAGCACCTAAGCTTGATCCTGCCGGCGCTTTGAATGGCCTTGGAGATGATGAACTACACACAGCACATCTTCACATGCACGAAAGCTCCAGAATATGCAGTGCGGTCGCCTCCCTCTGAAGTTGGTTGGCAACTTTCGGCATGAATGAATTGTGGCCGGCTTGATGAAGGATTGTTTCAACGTTACTGTGGGTCACCGGTTTCGTAATGAGCGCACCGAGCAGCGAGGCAGCCGCAGTAATCGCACTCGCGCACACCAATACCTGCAATTGGCCGCAAGGGAAGGGTGCAATAAAAGAAGGAAAACAAAACAACAACCACAAAAACACACAATCGCTGAACCTCTCTTAACGCCTCGCGCGAAACGGTGTGCGTTGCGGTTGTGCGCAAGACGAAAATGTAAAGAAACACACTCATATGAGCTTACCGGGCATATATAGGCTCTTCCCCAGTATGCGGGCGAGACGTGCTAGATGCGTACGCGGGATCGGGTATATTTAATCGCACCGCATCATCATACTGTCGCACTGCCGGAGGTGGGGAGTTGGGATGGGAATGGTGGGGAGGGAGGGAGCTACGAATCACATTTACTTGTGCGAACGAATGTGGCGAGGGTTAAACGCCATGCCGGTACGATCGCGCAGTGTAGTTCCGACGATTGGCGCAGCGCGACGCGCGTAACGTAACGCCCGTTTCTTTTCCTATTTGGATCGCCGCTACGCATTGCGCTTTTCGAATACGAAGCCGAAATTTTGCGAATCCTTTGCGGGGTGGGTTGCGTTATCCTTTCGAGCGCCCGTGGGGATGTGGATGTGCGTGTGCAGGACGGCACTTGGCAGTGAAATCATGTAAGATAGATCTTGTGATCTAGAATAGTTCGGGTGATCTGATCAGCAAAAAAACTAACGTGGTATAAAACATTGTCTGACAGCTGTCAGGCAAAGGGGTAGTCTAGCGTGTGCGTGTGTGCCTTTTGAGTGTGTGTTCGAATGTTGATGGGGTATCTCGAGTGTGTATCTCTATTTGTAATCCCACCGCACCCACCCACCAACCCGGTGCTGGAATTTGTGATGAGTTAGTTTTCGTGGGGTTTCGTTATCATCAACACCCCTCACCTATCTTGATGTGCCACTACGTATACAGCCCCCAAAAACATGGAGGTCACCTTTCACAACTCTTCGTGGTTACCGGGCAGCAGTTTTGTGGCCCAGCTTGATAAATGTGCTTCACCGTTGTTGATGGATATACGGCCGCGCTTCGTGTGGGATGATAAAAAAGTGTGCACAAACACACACCGAAACACGAGAGTACCAAAGCAATTTGTATCATCCAATTAACTGTAGTTTTCTTCTGTTTATGTGTCTCTTCGTTAATGCCAAACTGTGCGAGCTCACAACGGTGGCACGAGCTTGGAAAACTGCTCAACGATTCCGTCGTTCTTATTTTCTTTTTTTTTGTTTGTTACCGAACGCAATCGAATAATGTGTACCATTTACGGGTTTCTGTTTTTACATTGCGTATGATATGTTTTCTTGTTTGAATTTTCTGTTTTTTTTTTGTTGTTGCACTGTTTTTACCACCTGTTTTAGCTACTTTTCGCCAGTACTTGTGGATGTGTTCTTTTGCTCTTTACTGATTTTTTTCTCTCCTTTTTTCTCATTTTCTGTACACAGAGTTATTGGGCAGTGCTAGATGGGTTTTTCTTTCCTTCATACACCGGTGTTCGTATGAAACCACAGAAACAAAACACACGTACATACACAAACAAACCAAACCTTCCCCCCCCCCAAATGAAGGCGTAACAACCCCAACGGGAATGAAAATGCAGACAAATATAAAACTCAACGAACAAAAGTAAGGAAAATTTTACGTCCCAACAAAATTCGAAGCACAGTGAGCGGAGGGCGCAAACGAAAACGAAGAAGAAGAAAGAAAAAAAAAACGGTGCACAAAACGTGTGGAAAGTGAACGAAAATAGGCAGCGTGTGGAAAACGGCAGTGTGCGAAACGAAAAGCAAAACAGAGAGGAAGAAAAATCGTACAGCGCAATCCACCACAACGCCCGAAGTAGGCCACCGTGGAAGTGACGTTGCAGTTGAAACATCACACACCCATCTAAGTAGACGGTGTGTGCGAGTGTGTGTGTGTGTGTGTAGTATTGGAGGCGCAGTGGAAAGAAAGTGATCAAGAAATCAATCTTTCCCGATTGCACAATCGCGGGGTCCGACACGTCGAACACGTCTTTCGGTCTGTTTGGTTTCGGTGCAGAACGGAAACGTGGATCGGTGGAGTGTGCTTTTTTGGGGGAGGTGACATATGTGTGAGTGATTAAGTGCAGTCCGAATTGTGTGACATAAGATCGTTCGCGGAGGAGAGTGAAAAGAAGCGGATCACTTATTAGGGTGCTTTCGGAAAACCGAACCAGTGAACCTCAGGTTCGAACCATTTCCAACCTACGCGTCAAGATGTACAGCGGCCGGATCGTTTACAGCTGGAACGGGAAGTACCACAGCCGGCGTAACTGCTGACATGAGTCACTGGATGTAAGTGAGGTGACTCGCAACTGCGTTAGAGCGTCAAAAGTGTTCTCGATCAATTGCCAATCGGTTGTTGCGAACGTGAGCGGTTCCGTGCGTGCGTCGTGTTTGTGGTGATTTTATTTTACACCCAACCTACTCGAATCAGTGTCCCCACGGTGTTAGCCGGTGTTTTCCTGGCGTGTGTTTTCCCCCCGAAAATAAAATAAACACACACCGTCAGTGGCCTTCAGATATTGAAGGGCTGTTCAACTTACCAGCGGACGAGGAAGACATTCGACATTTTTTGTTGTTGTGGTGCTTTCTGGGGCTGTCAGACAGGAGAGGAAGCCAAAATCAAAGACACCATTGGATTGTGTGACACGCGACTGCAGGCAGGCGGTTTTGCTTTCTTTTTAAACCTCGAAGAATTTAAAGATCATCAATCGTCGGTGCGGTGCCTGTTCAGGAATCTGCCTGATCTTCGATTTACAACTAGAGGCAGTGTGGTGGTACTATCACCGTTTGCAGCTTCTACTGCTACTGCTCGTCCCAGAGATAGAGAGGATCGTCTACGTTTGGTGTATTCAAAGGTAAGCTGAACACGGTTTGTCATGTTTGAGTTGGGAAATGCTTGAAATTAGTATCGAAAATGCTTTTCGCTTAATTTATGATGTGCTATAAATCTTAGTACACCAACGATCGGGAGATAGATAGAGAGATTTGGGTGTTAGTAAAACAAGACAAATAATGGCTGTAAGTAGCTGCGCTTTATTGATGTATGGTTGTTTCTATTTCTGGAGCGACACACCAAGTCCCAGAGTGTCCACTAGTGTTCCTACCATGTGGCATCGATCGTTTTAGCTTGGCAACACATTCATCCCCCGAGTGCATCTTACCGCTGTTTGGGAATTGTTTAAACATTTTAATGCCGTTTCGACGTCCTGTCCTCGTCGACTTACCTAACCGCAATATACCTGATAACAGCTTATCAGCAATCAATTAGGTTCGAGGCACTGCGCGAGAAGTTGTTTTTCAAT
This sequence comes from Anopheles maculatus, assembly GCA_002091835.1. Taxonomy (NCBI): domain Eukaryota; kingdom Metazoa; phylum Arthropoda; class Insecta; order Diptera; family Culicidae; genus Anopheles; species Anopheles maculatus. The sequence goes on from KZ061561.1 coordinate 739,771, forward strand.
TTGAAAATTGTGTCTCGCTTTGGCGGTGTCCGGCAAGTAGGATGTGATTGCCCGACCACCGATGACCACCGTTCGGCTAATGGTGGTTGATTGCTAGGGTCAGAGCGAACAGTAAAATCATCATCAAAAGCGGCACACGGCTGCGATGTCCGGTTGCATCTTCTATCGGGGGAAGGAAGAAAAAAACTCCATCCATCAATCCACAATCAATCCATCGACGTGACGATGCTCAGTGCCGTATTGTGGGCTGTCGTTTGCGCACCCCATTAACACGTCAGGCATTTAGTGTTTAAGCGTTGAGCTGGGTGACGGGAGTTTGTAACGCCTAGTGGGCTACACACGTGTACTTGTGTAATCGTTTGATCGGAGCTACGGCGCTAAGAAATGCTACGCTCTTCGGAAGTAGCAGCGAGCAAAGTCCTACTCGCGTCATCTTACGAGCAGGAAAGTCCACCCAGTCCGTAAAAGAGTTCTGCGGGGAACTGATGACTTAACTAATCAATGTCCATTACGTCTAATCGATTAATACAATAACACAACGATGACGTAGTCGTTTCCCGTGAGTCATAGTGGCGAATGGGAAACAGGGTACAAAGGTGCAGCTGTCAACCCTGACAAAAGGGGACTTTTAGATCATTTTTAAAGATGGGTACAGAAAGTGACATTACGCATTGTAAATCCTTTTAGCACTGTATTACTTTCTTTGTTGCATGTTCTTTTCTTAAGAGCACTTAACAACGGCTAATAACGATTTATAGAACTGACATGCACAACAAAGTCGTATGAATCAAGTGCTTTCAAGTAGCGGCTAAAAGTTCAGCGTAAAGTTGCTTACCTAGCTCATTAAGTAGCTGTCTACGGAGCTTAACACTTTAATGGCATTGCAATGGTAGATTTGGAATGGACAAGGCACCACAACGATGGAACCTGTGCCAAAACGTAAACAATAATAAGGAAGATTTCCGGGATTTCCCCGCCGATATCTTCCTCGAAGGCCATCAAGTTCAGGTTGTCGTTGTTCTTCACATTTCATAAACCGATCGAGACAACGAAATGTAATATCCAAGATCAGCTTTACCGTAACTACTGGAGAAGTATGTATATAAGGTTTTTTCTTGGATGTTTTTTTGCCTGAACCTTGAGCGTTTAGCTCACGATCACTCTGGTAGCTGGTGTCGAATGTACGGTCACATTTGCACAATGAGCAAAGCATCTGATTCATCGTGGGTCAGTCAGTCAACAAAGAATCGGGTGGGTCCATCAACATTCGTAGGTTATGACCCTTTTACCATACCGGTATGGAAATTTGCCAGGCGGTAGCAACACACGAAATACAGCACCCATAATTTCACATCAACCTTAGAGCGTTTTATTGGGAGAATTGTGTTGGTGAGTTAAGGTCATCCAACACCTGGTTTTATCATACACTCTTCTTTTGACCATGAGCCGGAGCAATAATCGATGCGCTGTGGCGCAACAAGGGCGTAAAGACTGATGATCGCGTACTGCTTGCGTTAATTTACAGAGGGCTTTGGTTGCACAAAGGCAGCGCAACTAATTTATGAGGATAGAAAATAACGACGGCAAATGGGAAGAAATGGAGTTAGAGAGTATGTTTGAAACGTTGCTCGTACATATGGCAAACGTTTTATCAATATTTTATCTCGGTTTAACACATGTTTCGTCCCAAAATGTGGTTAGTTGTTATCAGCTGACATTTTTCCACGAAACAGAAACGCTTTCAAATCCGAAAGCCACTACCGATATCGGTCTCTGTCAAGCGATATCGTTAGCGTTGTTGGCTCGTTGCAGGAAGGCTCGTACTAGTAGATGCGGGAAGGGACCTCAGAGGGTCTGAGGGTCAGACGAGTAATTAGCAATACGATATGGCAATGGTGAGTTTTCTCATCTCGTGTCACACAAACGAGAAAAAAGGACACGATGTGCAAGGGACCGGTAGCAAAAACACTCATGGGAATGACGTTCAGCCGTGGCAAACTTGAGTGATGATGGATGGACAAAATGTTCGCAGCTCCATATAGGTGAGGGCACGGCGACCTACGGCGATGATGACGATCAACGACCTTGATAAGCTATGCGTTACATCGTACAGAGGTAACGCTGTTCGGATGGGTAGTGTTGTTTCATTTTTGGTCATTGCATTGAGCAACGCTGGGAAGCTTATCGGCATCGGCAGCTCGTGGTCAATGGCACCAGCTGAACGGATGTGTACGTAAGCCTGACCGCCCTTATGCGGGACGGGATGGGGTTGGTTCGGCGGTGCACAAAGTTGTCATTCGCATTTCCTGGGAAAGCGTCTTGGACGGACGCTGATGAAAGTTGTCGATTAATCAGCAAACAGGAATGTACATCAGACAGTTGAATTGTTTGTCGGTGTGTGTGTGTGTGGGCTAGAGATTTGTAGAAAGTACGGTATGTTAGCGAAGATGTTGACTATTTCCTGTCGGTTGTAGAAGAAAAAACACCAAACGGGATGGCGGTGGCTTACTATTTGCAGGGAGGAAAAACGACTGACCTATTAAGCTTAAACTTACGGGTGTTTCGAATGAAGTACCGCCAGATCTAGCAGGGGGAAAAGGGTTTAATATAGTAAGACAATCTTCGAATAAACGTTGTATTGGGTTGGGTTTGTTCAACCCCCGCTCTTATCAAGCGCGTTGCTCGAGCAAAATAGACCGAAGCAGAGAGCGAAAAATAAGAATCATTCGGTCTTGTGTCAGAACTGCATGGTTCTTGATTGGTTTCCTCGTGCTCGGTCATCAAGCCGACACTTTGACATGTAAATTATCAGACACATACTTAGCATACACTCATGAGAGACTTCCGCTGCCATCGCCGAAACCACAAACCACTGTGCACACATTAACCACAGGCAACGGACAAGTTGACTGTTGGAGTGGTGTTTTGTGAATGTTCAACAGCGAGATTCGTGGTTCAAGTAATCTGATACACAGTTGCAACATTGCATAAAACAGTATCCGAACCTTCACCGTGTTAGCAGGATGATTGAAAACTGTGTCCGATGTGTGTGAGTATAAGATCTTTGATTGATGCAATTATACCGTAGACGGATTGCATTACAGATAAAAGATGGAAGATATCAAGTTAGAACTGGTGTGACATGCAAAGGCGCCATGCAAGATAGTGTGACAAGAGGTAAAGTAATAATTGGATGATTTTGGTAAGATCCTTGGCCTTCCTCTAAACCACAGTTCGGCGGTAAGGCGTGTCCTCTATGTACACTAACGTAGTTCTAACTTCAGCCATGTAATTTTATGTCAGTGTGGTGATATCTTCCAATATATCCACTAACACTCTACTCTTTCGTTATGTTGGCTATCTTACTTCATCTTCCATATCAACATCCTTGTTGCACTTTGTTTCTTTAATAAGACGAGTTCTTTGATTACATATTTCAAAAGATAATTAACCAAACATAGTATCGGTAAGATCTTAGGAAAGGGATATATCAGTCTCATTAGTGCCTTACAATGTTAGCGACAAAGATATTCATTTCCTCACAAGTGTGTTCAGTCTCAGCCAAGAATTTAACTTGGAAGCTTGTTTGCACCGTATCCCTCCAATTGCTACCCTCGTTGATTACCGATCAGACGTGTGCAGTTAAACGTGAGTAAATGGATTTTGTAATTTTCAATTACAAAACATTTCTTATCCACGTTTACCGGCAGATCAAAGAGCGACGTGCTGGCTGCAAAAAAATAATTAGCAATACGATATGGCAATGGTGAGTTTTCTCATCTCGTGTCACACAAACGAGAAAAAAGGACACGATGTGCACGGGACCGGTAGCAAAAACACTCATGGGAATGACGTTCAGCCGTGGCGAACTTGAGTGATGATGGATGGACAAAATGTTCGCAGCTCCATATAGGTGAGCGCACGACGACCTACGGCGATGATGACGATCAACGACCTTGATAAGCTATGCGTTACATCGTACAGAGGTAACGCTGTTCGGATGGGTAGTGTTGTTTCATTTTTGGTCATTGCATTGAGCAACGCTGGGAAGCTTATCGGCATCGGCAGCTCGTGGTCAATGGCACCAGCTGAACGGATGTGTACGTAAGCCTGACCGCCCTTATGCGGGACGGGATGGGGTTGGTTCGGCGGTGCACAAAGTTGTCATTCGCATTTCCTGGGAAAGCGTCTTGGACGGACGCTGATGAAAGTTGTCGATTAATCAGCAAACAGGAATGTACATCAGACAGTTGAATTGTTTGTCGGTGTGTGTGTGTGTGGGCTAGAGATTTGTAGAAAGTACGGTATGTTAGCGAAGATGTTGACTATTTCCTGTCGATTGTAGAAGAAAAAGCACCAAACGGGATGGTGGTGGCTTACTATTTACAGGGAGGAAACAACGACTGACCTATTAAGCTTAAACTTACGGGTGTTTCGAATGAAGTACCGCCAGATCTAGCAGGGGGAAAAGGGTTTAATATAGTAAGACAATCTTCGAATAAACGTTGTATCAATTGGGTTTGTTCAACCCCCGCTCTTATCAAGCGCGTTGCTCGAGCAAAATAGACCGAAGCAGAGAGCGAAAAATAAGAATCATTCGGTCTTGTGTCAGAACTGCATGGTTCTTGATTGGTTTCCTCGTGCTCGGTCATCAAGCCGACACTTTGACATGTAAATTATCAGACACATACTTAGCATACACTCATGAGAGACTTCCGCTGCCATCGCCGAAACCACAAACCACTGTGCACACATTAACCACAGGCAACGGACAAGTTGACTGTTGGAGTGGTGTTTTGTGAATGTTCAACAGCGAGATTCGTGGTTCAAGTAATCTGATACACAGTTGCAACATTGCATAAAACAGTATCCGAACCTTCACCGTGTTAGCAGGATGATTGAAAACTATGTCCGATGTGTGTGAGTATAAGATCTTTGATTGATGCAATTATACCGTAGACGGATTGCATTACAGATAAAAGATGGAAGATATCAAGTTAGAACTGGTGTGACATGCAAAGGCGCCATGCAAGATAGTGTGACAAGAGGTAAAGTAATAATTGGATGATTTTGGTAAGATCCTTGGCCTTCCTCTAAACCACAGTTCGGCGGTAAGGCGTGTCCTCTATGTACACTAACGTAGTTCTAACTTCAGCCATGTAATTTTATGTCAGTGTGGTGATATCTTCCAATATATCCACTAACACTCTTACTCTTTCGTTATGTTGGCTATCTTACTTCATCTTCCATATCAACATCCTTGTTGCACTTTGTTTCTTTAATAAGACGAGTTCTTTGATTACATATTTCAAAAGATAATTAACCAAACATAGTATCGGTAAGATCTTAGGAAAGGGATATATCAGTCTCATTAGTGCCTTACAATGTTAGCGACAAAGATATTCATTTCCTCACAAGTGTGTTCAGTCTCAGCCTAGAATTTAACTTGGAAGCTTGTTTGTACCGTATCCCTCCAATTGCTACCCTCGTTGATTACCGATCAGACGTGTGCAGTTAAACGTGAGTAAATGGATTTTGTAATTTTCAATTACAAAACATTTCTTATCCACGTTTACCGGCAGATCAAAGAGCGACGTGCTGGCTGCAAAAAAAAGGAAACACATTTCCTGGCAAGATCGATTCTGACTGATTAAAGTTTGCGAGAACCACGTGCCAAAAAGGCTTTCAACAAGAAGTTTTTATGTCTGTTTTTTGTTTTGTTGTTGCTCCAATCCTCCCGGAGTACACTCAGGTGCTGCAATCATAATTTGTAATGCACCTGGTGATTATTATTATGCATGCCTTACATGCGCACACCGCGCTACACGACACAGTCCCGCCACATTTACACCGACGACGAATGTTTCGTGAAAGAGATCAGTATCAGGTGGTCAGAGGGGCATGGATTTACTGTGTGGTATGAATGAAAACGAAATCGCAATACAGAACAGTACGCATATCACGCCGCATGTCCGTTGTACCGATGCGATGAGGGAGAGATTTGCGGCAGCATAATCATTCCATTATGCTTTGTTTTCATTCGTGCACATTATGTGGTCAGCATCGGGGCCCACCAAGCGCTACGGGGAACCAACTCTCGCGCGGGTGCATTTAAGTGGAACCGTTCGGCGGAACGAGTTGGTTGGAGCGGTTTTGCAGGCGTGTTTGTTTGTTTTAAAGTTTGAAGGCCAACAGAAGGAGTAAGTGTGTGTGTGTGTTATGATTACTAACTGATTTGTGTTTGGTCCCAGGTGGTGCAGCATTAAACAAAACTCCTCAACGCGCCTGGTGTGACGAATGGATTGAATGAACGAATGAAAGAGTCCAATTTGTGGTTTCTTTTGCACCTCTTGGGAAGGCAGCGAACCAGAATCTTGATAAAAACGAATGAAAAGGGGGAATTGGTGAAGGAATTTAGATTGCAAAATGGGGAATGTAGTTGTCTGTGGGTAGAAAATAGAATTCCACCATAACTACTCGATGTACAGTGTCTATAACAACATCTATTAAGCATAATTGAAGAAGAAGGGTCGTTTTTTGATTTGCGGTTTAGTTTTCCGATGTGGTAAAACTAGTTCAAGTGCTGAACATAAAATCGGAATTTATTAAAAGAAAAATATCTGTCCCCATTAAGAATACGATCCGATAAGAATTGCGGTTAATATGCTGCCAATCATGCTAAACCGGAGAAGCTTGAACAGTGCATACAAACCTAGCAACAACCACAAAAAATGTTCCGTCTTAATTTTTGTGGGTTTCCAAGCTGTCATTGAAATTTGAAACTGATCCGTTAGAAGTTTGGCCGTTGACGGACCTGTTGACGTGAGTGGTGTGATTTGATTCCTTCTGCGAACTGCGGCCTATTGAAGTTCCCCAGGTCCATCTAACACACCTTTCACTGGCCAAGTTTGTGAAGGAAGTGCTGCTAAGTGATCTATGCTAACTTGTAACCCCATGCGAAGGTGCATATATCACGCCACCGTAAGAAATAGGAGAACACGATAGTGGATCGGCGTTGGGATCGGCACGCGGTTGATCGGCGATACCTCTCGGGGCGAAGTGCTCAGGTGTGCCAACCGGACACCACTGGCGGCCATACACAGGCGTTCTAAACGTTCACTGGAACGTTGCTGTATGTCGTCAGCAGTAGTAGAATCGGCTGGAGATCACATGGTGGTCAATGAGTGAAGCACGTGGCAGCGCGAGGAGTGGAAAAAAGGCTTGCGAGATGGTTTGACGAGGTTCTAATTACAAGGCGAATCCGTTTGCTGATGTACCCATCCTAAGGGGATTCACGGTTCTAGATGCCGGGGTTTTTGCTTGCTTGATATGACTTGACACATCGTGATGTTCCAAATAATCGTACAAGATAATAATTACGCGAAACACTGAGCACCGATATCACGGCTGTGAAGGAATTGTCTTGCAGCTGTAACAGAAAAGTCTGATAGGTATGAAGTACACGCACGTTAACGTAACGCCCTACGGGTAGGATGGTGAGTTGGGTGAATTAAAAGATACCGAATCACGGACCTTGAGGTATGCAAACTGTAAGTGCTGTTTCAACATTATATGTTTCGGATTTTAATGATCGTCTTTGGAATTAGTGTAGTTATTGAAGACATGCAAGGGTGGAAATCTGAAGATCATTTGCTATAGTAAAAAATTATATAGAATTAATCATACGAATGATTGTTTTATAATAAATGGCTGAATGTTCCTGACGTTCTTTCCGAATAAAAACACGATTATTCGAACTGTGCTTCAATAACACGAAAGATCTGAATGTATGGGCACGCTACATGGTCTTAAAATAAGGTTTGTCTCACAGTGTGATTATCGGTTCCTAATAAGTCGACTGTTCACACACATGTTGCACCACAAATTCAAGATCTTATCGAATTAAACTATAAACACCGCCTCTCGCCATTTATCGGTCCGCCTAATCTGACCTTGCATTAGTGTACAGCTGCGCTTGTATTGCTCAAGTTTATTTGTTAAAGGGTTGCCACAAAATTATGCTTAACAATATTGCCCACTAAACAGCTACCTTTCGGTCACGACAATCTTGCGAACAACATTCCCATATCACTGCGCTTGTCTTCGGATCGTTGCAGGATGACAAATTGCTCGTTACCGGCAGTGACTTTAAGACCTCCCGCGAGACACATTACGGGCATGATCGAGCAACATCGGGCCCCGATCGACACGCTTGACGACTTGATCGTACTATGTAAATGTGCTTAAGCATTACAATTAACAACAACAAACTCTCAGGATGATGTAGTGCGTGCCACGGACACGTTGTGCCTGAACCCGATGTGGTGTAAGCATTTAATTATGCAAATTGTTTAATTATAATCTGGCCCGAATGAGCTGAGAGGAGACAGAGATAGTGAAGGTGTCGGTGGAAGGCACAGCATTTGGTGTTTCATTTGTAGCCGGTTTATTGGACAAGAGAGTGGGTTTCTTTTGCTTCTTACTTTGAAATCAAGCATGCCGAATTGAAAAGCAAAACCAATCGTCCGAGCACTAGAAGCGCTAGACAGGTGAAAATAATTATGGGTTAGCTCGGTGACCGGCAACATATTTATTGCACCTCGAGTCCGGAGTCGGTACATGTGCATACGGTGCCGGTAAACTGACATAAATCTTCCGACAAATTCCGACCGAATTCGGATGAAAGGCAGCGCAAGGGAAAGCGTCTGTTGTGTGTTTATTTAAATTGGTGCAACTTGATTTGATGTAGTATGTAGGAAAAGTAAGGGCTACAGAGTAGAAGGAGTGAAAGTAAGTGCTGTTGAGAAATTGTTTACAAGGAAATCTTGCTGGACGAAAGTGATTGAGGTTAAATCGATTTTAGGAACTGTGGCTATCGCGTAACCATATCCAACATATAGAGTACACCCCCCGGGGAAGCCTAGCTCTATAAAATAGTCCTGAGGCATCAGGGTTGTATTTTTATTTGCCAGTAATGAGTGCAGAGCGTAGGTGCATAAAATAATGGAACCGATTTGAAACTACATATGAAGTATGGGCGCCCAGTGTACACACAGTGAAAGTGGCCTGATGTCTTTTATCCAGCCCTCGCTCGGTACAGCGGGTCCCTGATTGCGCGGTAAAAGGAAATTAATCTCGCGAAATTGTGTACCGGTTAAAAATGGGGCTTCCCATCCCCGCTCGACGAAAAGGAAATAGCCGGAGGAAGCAGCTCGTAAAAAAGAAGCCGCCCAACCAGACATGACGACTAACATCGGTTTATGGTTCGGGCTCGAATCACCACTACTACGTGCTGCGTGTGTGATTATTTGTGTGCAGAAAATCCGGTCGTAAAGTATGTCTCCTCAGCGCGCCTCCAGCGTTATGGAGTTGGTGCCGGTGCGTGCAAACACTGTCTTCTACCCAATGCTAGCTCAGGTCAGTCTTGGTACAGAACCCTTAGTGCATGGAATGATGAAGGAACCCTATTTTGGGTTGGTAACGAACCGGTAACATTTTAATTACCAGCACCGTTCGCCTGCGTCAGGTTGGGCGTCAGGAGTGGCAAATGTTGCACGTCCACCTTGACGGATTCTTCACTACTTCATTTCGTGCAAGGGATTTTATTTGCGTGTTTCCGGATCGGCGCATCGCGGCCGCTCCATTTTGTCGGGATGAACTTTTCGCCGCTTAGTTCTTCTGGGGATATTTTGTTTTATCACCTTTCCGCAAAAACCAGCGTACACTTTCTAAAGCGATAAATTTCTAAAACTTGGTAAATAGAGCCACCGACACCGGCCTTCGGGATGCTCGGAAACTCCTGTTGCAAGTGCTTTCTCCAAGGTTTGGGGTTTTCTTCCGGCTGGTCTTTCTCTGCAAGCGCTACGATACCCAGTGAAACAGCAGATCGGATTGCTAATTGAAAATGGTGATGATTTGTCCGGCTAGTCGCCAATTTACATGGCGTTTCTTTCACACGCAGAGCAAGAAACTACCATATACAGGAAAAGTGGTTCGCCGAACCAGGCCGGTTGTTGGCGGTGTTTTATGAGTTGCAGATTAGTGCAATAAAGCCACCGCAAATTGCAATCGTTGGAGAATGCGAATCGGAATTGCATATATGGTAGCACAAACTCCTCCCGAACAAGTGTGACCAGATGGGACACAGGCGTAGCGCAGAGTAGCTCTCCCATGACGTATCAGGGCAATATGTGGTTGTGGTAATTATTTACAAATGTCAGAGTTTCCGGACGCTGTGCTGGGCTCCAAAATGCTTGGGATTGATAGAAGTGTGCAACGGAATTAGCTAAGTAAATTATACCGTAAATGGAGGATTTCTTTGCATACATTGGTTCATAAAAGAGCGTTAAAAATCCTATGACATCATCACATAAAATTATCACAGACGGTGATGACATTCTTTTTATAGCGTCCGGTAAAGATAGCCACTTCTGATAAGAGGTGTCAAATTCGTAGAAAAAAGGCAGCATTGCTTAATTGTAACTATATCGTTGATTCACGACATCCGCCCGCCAACCCGTCTTGTTTGGAGAATAATTGTAGGTGCTCTATTTACGCAAGATGTTGGCGACCACTTGACGACGCGTGAAGTAGCCACGATCACGTTTTAGGGTGGCTGTGTGTTTGCGTTTCCTTACGAATCACGTGCAGCTGAAGTTGGTGTGAATTGGCAAGAGTCGACCAGAACTTGACTGATTGGCAAACCTATTTTTCGTCGGTAGCACGGCTGACACCAGAAGATTGTGTTGCTTATTTAAACAAGAACATTCTTTATCACTGGCACATACTTTAAATGTAAAACAAAAAACAAACATTAAGAATAATTATAATGTCTTCCTGATCACTTCCTGTGTGAGATCGCTGTGAAGCGTGTGACCTACCTAGCTTGAAGGTATAATGTCCGTAAATAGTAATTAACGAGCTGATTCCACGACACAGAACTCGACCGAAGTCAACGAGACGCGTCACGAACGGTATGTGTTGGAATCTCGGAAGTTAATCAGCTGCCCGATTCTGTCACCTTACCAAGCATGGAACGCCTGCCCTCTACGGCAGGTGGAAACCGTCAGTCGAGATCTCACACGTTTTCATCACTCCCTGCCAGAGATGACGATCGAGGTGTGTGAGATGAACATCTCGTGTTCAGGGGTTAGGGAAAAACAGTCTACACGTGGCCTAGAGATCAACGTGTGCTTGCGTGCCTATGCTGATTAGTAGACCTTGGCTCTGGAAAGGTGAACATGTCAGAGTTTCCGGACGCTGTGCTGGGCTCCAAAATGCTTGGGATTGATAGAAGTGTGCAACGGAATTAGCTAAGTAAATTATACCGTAAATGGAGGATTTCTTTGCATACATTGGTTCATAAAAGAGCGTTAAAAATCCTATGACATCATCACATAAAATTATCACAGACGGTGATGACATTCTTTTTATAGCGTCCGGTAAAGATAGCCACTTCTGATAAGAGGTGTCAAATTCGTAGAAAAAAGGCAGCATTGCTTAATTGTAACTATATCGTTGATTCACGACATCCGCCCGCCAACCCGTCTTGTTTGGAGAATAATTGTAGGTGCTCTATTTACGCAAGATGTTGGCGACCACTTGACGACGCGTGAAGTAGCCACGATCACGTTTTAGGGTGGCTGTGTGTTTGCGTTTCCTTACGAATCACGTGCAGCTGAAGTTGGTGTGAATTGGCAAGAGTCGACCAGAACTTGACTGATTGGCAAACCTATTTTTCGTCGGTAGCACGGCTGACACCAGAAGATTGTGTTGCTTATTTAAACAAGAACATTCTTTATCACTGGCACATACTTTAAATGTAAAACAAAAAACAAACATTAAGAATAATTATAATGTCTTCCTGATCACTTCCTGTGTGAGATCGCTGTGAAGCGTGTGACCTACCTAGCTTGAAGGTATAATGTCCGTAAATAGTAATTAACGAGCTGATTCCACGACACAGAACTCGACCGAAGTCAACGAGACGCGTCACGAACGGTATGTGTTGGAATCTCGGAAGTTAATCAGCTGCCCGATTCTGTCACCTTACCAAGCATGGAACGCCTGCCCTCTACGGCAGGTGGAAACCGTCAGTCGAGATCTCACACGTTTTCATCACTCCCTGCCAGAGATGACGATCGAGGTGTGTGAGATGAACATCTCGTGTTCAGGGGTTAGGGAAAAACAGTCTACACGTGGCCTAGAGATCAACGTGTGCTTGCGTGCCTATGCTGATTAGTAGACCTTGGCTCTGGAAAGGTGAACAGCAAGGTAGCTACTTCTGATCGAGTCTAATTACACCTAGCCCAGTGAGGCGCATTTTTGTACATCTAGATGAAATTTTTGCTATTTTGATACATCTGAGGATAGTACAAATTTGTATCTGAAGCATAAGGATGTAGCGATCCGATCCTTGACATCTTCTCGTTTGTTACTTCAATCATGCGATTTGCATGAGCCATCCCACCAGGCTAACCGCTGATGCCATCAATGGAAGCAAGCTTAACATTGATCTCCATGCTCCTATTATGGACAATATGGGCTACTTGCAACAACGATTTCCATGCACCTGTATACATAAAGCCCAGACCATATGGGACAAGTTAGTTCGTTCAAGGGTCATACGGTTAAAATGTAATGTTCAATGGCAGAATGTCCACATTTCTGGGTGTTATACTTCGCTCTCGGTGTCTGATTCAGTCTCGTAGGTTAGACCGAAGGTTGGGCTGCAAGGAATGCATTTTCGTGCCCGTTATGGACGTAGGAGGTTTATTCCTTTTAGATGTTTTACAATGTCACGGATGTGAGAATGTTTCCGTCACCCATCGCTTCGATTTTGATGAGCTATAAATGTTAACGTTTTACGTTCCTTTCTCATATGCCTTTGCAGCAATTAGGTTGATGATTAAAATCGTTTATATGGGTGTTCGTTAACATAGTAAAATATCCTTCCTGATGTCCCCATGTTGAGCTTCGATTTATTGCTTAATTGATCAATTTGTTAAGTATTGGCCAGTTTGAGATGTTTCATTGTCAAATAACATAAATCTTCAAAAAGAATAACTTGTGTTGCTATTCACAATCATGATTGAGCGATAAAAACTTCAAATGTACTAAAACGATCTTCAAAATATAGATAAAATAATGTCTCAGCTTGATTATGAAAATGCTGCTTTCTAAATCGATCCAATGATACGTTTAAAGTGCACTCCATTAAAACCCATTTATCATCATCCTCATCATCATCATCCTACTAGAGAGCTTTATCATTCGAATGCGTGCAGTTCATTACGTCCAGTTATGGTACGAACGGTATCCCGAAGAGTGACAACAGCAACCGGATTCCTGCAATTATTATGTTTTGCAACATGTGCTGAAACGCTTCGAACGCGTCGGAACAAGGCAGTGGAAGGCCATTTTGATGCGGAGTGATGTGACGACCACATTCATCTTCGAGAGTCGTGTGACAAGGTGGCTTCCCATTCGAAACAAAAGTATGTAGAATTGACGTGGGCTGTTGCAAGTAGTCCTCAAGTTGAACAACAAATACAAATTGTCAACTCGATCGTTATTTTATGTGTGAGCATTACGTTATTCGTTTTTCAACAATTTTAAATCCATTTAACATGTAGCACACTACGGCAGCGTCATTTGTACGCTGCATACAACCAATGTCACGGTCATGGTCGTTCGGTGATAATATTTACTTCTTGAAGCAATCGAATAACGCTCCATCCATTCCACCCGACCGGTTCAACACGTTACCGGGCACTTGCGGTAACGCGTGCTAAAATTGTGTCCCATTTATTATGGTCCGTATTTTGTTTTCTGACTCTCTCGCTTGCTGCTCATGGATGTCTGCGCCCTTTTGCACGTTTTAAACGAGCTTCATCTCTCGTGTGCTGCTTGCTTCACTCCCATCCTATGTGCAGTAGAGGGTGGTAGATGCGCTCGTGCCGTCTGGATGTGTCCAGCGCGACTGAACCAGCAACGGCTGGAGCCAATGGTCAATGGTTGTTGAACGTTGATTGTTGTTTTGATTAGGGCAAATAGTAGATGATCGTTATGTATGGTAATAATCGGTAATGCTTACGACCGACCAAAAGGGAAAACAGAGTGAGAGAGAGCGAGCAGAGATGAAGGGACAAGATTCGTCGCCCCTTCTTCACAAATAGCGCGTGACGACTGTATTGGATCTGGATGGGGACGGTAAAATTCTTGATTTGTCGTACGTACCGCACAGACCGGAGCACAATCAATGGTTCGCATTAGAGTAAATGAGGAGAGTCCGGTTGAATCTAGCTGGTTAGGATCGAAGCTAGTTTTGAAACGGTTTTAATGACATTTTATGCGCCACTAATCAGGCTGATGCTGGCAGACGAACGGTTGCAAATGGGAAGAATAAAGTAGATTGTTTCGAGGGCTTCCTAGGGTGGTCTAGTGCATCAAACATTGTAAGACGTCAAGGGAGAGTAGGTTTCTTAGAGTTTATGATGCTAACTGCTTTTCTATAGGTTTAGGATAACTGTTTCTTATTTCTTAATTTTAAGAGGTTTTTCAGCCTTGACCCGCTTTGGTATTGTGACTTTACTCATAGCTGATCTACTAACCTATCTTGCCTTAGATTTACTATTAAAGATTCTTGAGATAGCTTTGATTCTGTTACATAGTGTTTAACAATCGAGCAAAAGTATAAATTTCCCCAAATTTTTATTTTTATTCATCATTAAAATGAAAGCAATCAATATTTGAAATAGAATTATGATCCAACAAGCCAAAATAGATAACATACACAGACGATCATCGTTTTCTGTGTAATATGAGCTTCAATACCTCGAACCCAAACCCCATCATCCTACAAATTTAGATCCCATTTTGAAATGACTCAGTCAGACATTCAGTTTCGTCGATTGTTACTTCCTTGCTGACTTCATTCGGTGTTGCACTAAACAAACCCAGCTCGCACGCTGCATTTAAGGTATTTTCCATCGTGTCAACCAAACTGTCCGTCATACCAGTCCGTCATGT
>KZ061562.1:6167-60979 GCA_002091835.1 Anopheles maculatus
AACTAAAAGAAGGTAAAGAGGAAGAACGAATGAAAAAAATGCTGCTATAAACAAACATATATATAAATCAATTTCCACAACCCTACGCGAATGGTAACAATTACACGTTGTTTGGCAAGTTCTTCAATGCAAGCAAGCAAGCAAGCAAACTGTTTTACGAAACGATTGCACTAGACACACGCAGATAAGGATGAGTAAATAAGTTGTTAAGTAAGAAACACCAATAAAAATGAAAAAGAAAAAACCAAACAAAACAAGTAAATAAAAGCGAAAAAAAAGTCTAATAAAAAAGCATCTCCTGTGACAAATCAAGTTTAGTGACACATGTATGTGTCTCACGAAAGAGTGAAAAAAACGAAACAGCAAACAAGTTGAAAAATAAAGCAACTCTCTTTAACCATAATTGTTCTTGTGCGGTAATGTTTTTGGTGATGTGCCGATCGTCTCTTTCTTGCTTTTCCTTTGCTCTGCATCTCTTTGTTTCGCTCTCCATTCACAAGCAAGTAAGAGACAGATAGTTGAAGTAAGAGGATAAAGAAAGCAAACATGTACAGAAACAGTTTTTCGTAAATTGGGTAATTACTTCCTAATGCACATACACACAAGCTCGTGTTTGCATGTTTACGCTTAAAATCGCAATAAACGTAACGCCATACTGCTGCCGTAAGGCCGTCAAAAGGCCATCTACACACAGACACCCTTCTCCTCATCCACCTTCCGTTTCCTTACCCCTATCGTCTGTCGACGCAGCAATCACCGGAGAGAATTTTGAGAAAAGTCTGATAGTGTTTTTCTTCCCACATTTCCCACAATTTCCCAATACTAATCGATAAATCGCAACGGGAGGTAAGATGAGTAAAGCCGAACCGATAAACTAGTCGATCCTAGTAGTCATTGGTTAAATTGTTCACCAAAACCAAAAAAAAAAAAAGGATCGGCTACTAGACCGTCGAAGCATTTTGGTTGTGAGCGTTTGGGTTACTTGTTGCTAGTTGCTACGGGGTTTTACTTTGCAACAAGCAGACGTCGTAGCACAGACACTACGTACACACTCTCTCTCTTTAATCTAGCAAACGTAAAAAAACGTTTTCTCGTGTTCTTGTTCAAAACGATTTAGCTAGACTGTTTTTTCCACTTTCCTTCTTATAATAATAAGCAACAGCGAAAAAAAACCTATGCAACACGTGTAAGATTAAAGAAAAGCGAAACTATAGCTTTAATACCCGTTTCCAAACTTTTGGGCGCAAACTGCACCAACACTAAACACTATTACTACAATATCTACGCACCCGAGTATGGAAGCTGCAGCGTGTTAGGCGTACTCGCTTTGCGTATTTCAAGTTGCTTTGAAGGGTGATAGGGAATTCTGGAAAAAGAAAACTTTCCTAAAATATCATGTTTGAAGAAAAGAGAAATGAAAGAAAACCGTGAAAAGGAAGTAACATGTAAATGGTATTAACAAAAACGTGTTAAAAATTGAAAAAAGTTTAAAGAAGCTGAACAGAAAGTGAAAATAAAAATGGTAAAGGTACGAAAAAAAATTCAAATGTTGGAAAGGTTTGAAAGTAGAGCAATGATTGAAAGAAAGTAAGCAACAAAATGGTACATGAAAATGCAAACTTCTTACCAAGTTTCATTTGGTTATTAAACTACAGAGAAGACGCAAAAAACGCAACTAAGACGGAAAGGAAACATTTAACCATGTTAAATGCACTAAAGCACCGTTGAAAAATCAAACTGCACCATTCAAAAGAAGCTAGTAGAATTAGAGAAAAGCGGAACACTACTTTAAAACTATATACAAAACTACACAAAACATGTGCGGCTACAAAAAATGATGAAGAAGAATGGCACATATGAACACCAAAACACCAAAACAAGAATCACATCAAATTGGGTTTTTGGAGTGGATGAAGGTATGAAAACATAGTATGATTTGTAAATGTGTTCTTATTTTAGTGTATTAAAAAACTTCAGAAAAAAGGTTCTTTTTAACTACTATTTTCTCCAAGTCATGTATAAAGAGAAGGAGAAGAGAGTTATAAATTATTTTAGCTTCGAAAAACGATAAACTATGAAAGAAAAGTTGTGAAATGTCAAACAAGCACCCCCAGCGCATTTTCCTTAGTTTAATTTAATTGTTAGACGAAAATTTTATTGTACATATAGAATTCATGAGCTAATAAAACAAAAAAAAACTACTCAAAACATTCATACATAAAAACGCGCAATAAATCAAACAACATGAGCATAACTCACTTGCAAAGGAACAAAGCAATGAAAGATAAATGAGGAAAGCGAAGAATAACACTCTACAACAAAGTAAAAAAAAAGAAGAAACAAACAGAAGATTCTTCTCATGCAACTGCACGACTGAAAAGCATATCCTCGAACACTGCTAGGTCTCGTGTGAACGAACCAAGTGCAATAAGAAGAAGCAAAAATTCGGAAACTACGTGTGCAATTACCACTGCAGTCACCATGTTTGAATGCTAAAGTATGTAATTTGTATAAAAAAAACACGCAAAATACACAAACATCCTTTCCTAGTTCCATTTACACAAGTTAAGAGAAAAAAAGTGGAGTAAGAAACCTAACAACATTCATTAAATGGTGAATGAAAATGGCCGACATGTTTCAACGATCATCTCACACACAGTAGGCGACGAAAGTTACTTGTTTCTTCGAACGTCTGTAAGTGAACCATTTTCCAAGTTTGTAATATACTAAAAGAATTTTCCATTAAACCCTCTCTTCCCTTCCACCCCCCCTGTCCTGTCCTATCTTCCACTTTTCTGCCTTCTGCCAAAAGCGAGGCACGCGTTAAACCACTTTATCATTGCTGCTATTCGATTACTGCAATTACATTTACAACTACTGAGGTTACTTGTGAATTCACTCGAAACGCAATGATCGCTAACAAGGATGGATTGTGTTATATTTGTGAGAGCACGCTGGCTATGTTTCCGAGGTGGAAGAATATAACAAAGTTGGAGAGCAAAACAAGAAAACAAAAATGGTGAAAGAGCAAATACAAAAAAACGAAAACCACAAACACACATAAACACAAATTACAATTAGAAGAGAAAACAATTATAACAGAAAAGTAAATGCGGGTAGGGCTAAGAAGTAATAACACACAAAATGAGAGAGAGAGAGGGCAACAACAAATAACAACAACAAGAAAACAAACAAAAAAAAAGCGGAAGAACATTACAACAATTTTAACAATTTCAAAAATAAAAGAAAACACTTTAAAAATGAAGTTTGCTTGTTCGCGTTATAAGGACGCTTTTTGAAAGAAAGAAAGAAATTTCGTTTTCTGTTTCATTTTTACACTTTTTCTGGCTGTAATGCTTCGAAAAATTCGTGCCCAAGAAGAGTTATGTGCAAACTATTAATTAATTAATTTGAGAATAATTATTTGAGCCTTGCACAACAATGTCTTTATTCGTCGAAAACTAGGACGAAAACTGGTAGAAAACTTTTCAATTATGAGAGTTCTTGGTAGATGAGGAGAAAGCTGTCATCAAACAAACTGTCATCCGGTTGGCTGTATTGCTGCAGTTACTATTTTCTTAGCATTCAAAAGCTTGCCACTTTTCAGATGTAGATGGCGCTTTATTCCTAGTGAACGTTTCTTTCATCATTGCCAAAATAACTGACAAGTTGTAATAGTTTACTCTTTCATTATTGTGATTGTTTATTAAATGTATAACGGACCCTGAAGTTCCATTCAGAAGGCTGACAATGAAAATGCACTGAGCATTACGTCTTCTAACAGAAAGGGACTCAAGATTCAGAATAAGGCGTCTATGCACGCTATGGAAGAAAGGTTGTTGTGGTTTTGCCATGGAAATAGGCGTAAGGCGTAGCGAGAAACCTCGATCCTTTGCTGTTCCTGCTATACATCAACGACTTATCCATGGTTCTCCCAGCAGATAATCATCTCTTTAATGCGGATGACGCGAAAATCTTTCGCATAATTTGCGGACCTGATGACCACGGCCAACAGCAGGCGTCAGTAAGTGATTTCCCGTACTGATACCATCGTAACTCCTTAACGCTCTACGCATACAAATGTGTTGCGATCATTTTTACCCGCTCACAACGATCATTAAGCAATGTGCTTGACGAAACATCCTTCAATATGTCTGTGTGCAGTATTTAAGCAGCAGAATCAGTGTATTAAGAATCTAGGCGTCTTGATTGATACGAGGCGTACCTATTGATACGAGGCGTTCCGTTCCTATTAACTAAACGACATGTGCCATCCATCCTGCGACCATCCGTATCGAATATTTCACTCCAGGCTGTTTTTCATCGCAAGATTCTTCCTGCATTGGACAACTTCTACAGCTTTTTTAGCGTATTGGACTTCTGCAGCTCAAAGAGTTCACTGAAGATTCGGCCAGAAGTAAAAGAAATGAAAATTAAACGATAATTCGACCATCTCAATCCAATGTAGGGGTTAGTGGTGGGCATCATCATCATCATCATCATCAACCAAGTTGAGTTCTAAAATACTAACAAATCTCTCTAAACGTGTGGGACATTTGCATTTTGGTTGCAGATTTTTCATATTAACTGACCGGTGACAAAATTTTGAATAGGTGTGGTATAGCAACGCATGTATAAGAGCTACAATTCAGCTTCCTTAGTGTCGTTGTAGCGGATCTAGACATTTTTTTTTTTTTTTTTATTCATATAGAACGGCCTGGCCGTATTGCTTCTAGACATTTTCAAACGCACAAAAAAAACAAAACACATCAAAACTTCTCTAGACCGGATGGATCTTTCACGTGCGAATTTGATAACCAAATTAAAAAAAAACAACAGGTAAATTATGTATACAACCACGATTCTATTTCCTAACGTTAATTTTGGCCTTTCAATCTGAACAGCTTCGAGAACATCAGAATACGATCATCGGAAAGGTCAATATGAAATTGTCAACCCCTGTAAAAATCACAAACCTGCCTTCTTTATGCTGTGATTCTGTTTTTTGTGGTTTTTGTGGTGCAATATTTAACTTCTTATAATCAAACAGATTTTATTTTAAATAATTCTCTTTATATTCTACAAAATTAAACTTGTTTCAAGCGATAAACCGAATGAAAGTTATAGATTTAGCATTGAAATAGTTTACTCACCTCTTTAATATCGATATTAAGAAATTAGTATAAACTATCGCGTTTATCTCCACACTTCCTCGTCCGAAGATGATAACACACACACAAACGCGCGCGCCTGCCTGGTTCATTGTGCCAGCGTTTATCTGCTGCTGTTCGAAGGCCGCCTTATGCCGAAGGAATCAAATTCATCTCACACCGCGCCGATCGTCGAAGCAAAACAGGTTATTCCCGTTCATATTTGGAAAGAAGATGATATTCTGACCGTTCCGAAACCGTTTGACGATCCGAACGTCTCAAGATACTGTAGCAAAGTTCAAAGTTTGATCGAAGGACGTTCGGAGTACCGTTCGAATTTGGTGATTTAGTAGCCTTTTCCGGAAAAAGAGGATGTTAGTTAAAAGACTATCAAACAGCAGCTATTTACCAATAAAAAACTTGTTTTCTTGCGTGTAAACTAGATTGTGCTAGTGAGTATCGATCGTGATATGTTTAGATAACTCGCTGTGATCGCCACATCGCTCGTTTTGTACAACAAACCGATCAATTTGACAAGCAACGGGCTGGAAAATCGAGCCGTGAATCGTTGTTTTATTTGATCGCACGAAATTGATCTTAATCGACATTTTATTGCTGCAATTGTACGACTTGGTCCGCTGATTCCATTACGACGCTTGTTGATCGTTCAAAATAATTGTTTTATGGGCTTTTATGATTGATTTTATAAACATTTCGTTGAGTTCTGATGCTGAAAGTGATGTTGATATTTATTTGATCTTCTCACTCAGTAGGCTCTGTAAAGCAGTGCCTACTACTTTTGCGCTGTTTGACTCTACACTCAACCGAAGCAAAGAAGCCCATTCGCTGTCGATGGAAATGGTTCTTCCACTTCCTTGGGGTCTTACCTTGGCGCGATGGACTCCGCACTCGATCACGCCCCAACCCACTCTCTGTAGCAATCGGCTGCACTTTGCCCCCAGGTCGGCCGAGACCGAAAACCTTGCACCTTGCACCGTTCGGCCAGCAGCTCGGTACACCGAATCGACGATATAAATATTAATTAGTGATGCGTTGTATACTCTCCGGTGGCTAAGATGGTGGACGCGCCCTTGCCCAGATGCTAACCGGCGGAACATTTTGAACTTCGATTTCATTTACCTCACGCATCGTGACGGGCCTTCGGAAATAGGTCCGAAAAACAAATACGACAGGCTACAGGCTCGCCCTAATCGGGGCACGCTTATATGGAGCAACTGGTAGAACTGGTAGCTGGTTTGGGTTCGATTCGAAGGGTGGAATGGCTGGGCATGATTGGCCATCGGGGCGGGGTGAGATTGAGCAATCGTTTGTTTTAGAGTGTCTGGTGAGGATTTTTATCCGGTGAGTACCCGCCCATCGTGACTGTGGCGTGACCGTCACTAGGGGGTTCGAAGGACAAACCGCGAAAACGAAGAATGTTTGAAGCTTGGAGAAAATTCTGTTTGACCTTGTGTGTGTGTCTCTGAAGGGTGTAACGGGTAAGCGTCATGACACCGAACGCAGACAGCACTAATCATGGGGCATTGAAATTTTAAGGTTATTGAGATACCCATTTTGATTTGGTTTGATTCTTGTGAACATATCGTAGGCGCTTAAAATGATGGTGCCGCTTTAAGGCTTTCAGATCATTTATAGATCAATAGTGGATAGGGCAGCAAGGTGGAACGAAAAGATTCAAATGTGTGTTTTAATCTCGTGCAATCGGACGATCAAAGGGCACCGTTTTCACTAACTTCGGTGTTACAAGCTACCCATGGGTACCAAAATTAGTGTCACAGATTGTCTGTCTATAAATACATTCACTTGCCTACACGAGGATCTCCATGATAACCTCCTTCAGCTACTTTTGTGCATAAATGAGCTTTTTATTACTAATTATTGAATCAATTCGTGTGATTTTTTTGTGAAGAGTTTAGCGAGACGCGATCGCTCGTTGAGAAAATCGATCGATGTCTAGTTGACGGTGATGCGGCTGCCCTCAAGATTGTCACCTTCTTAGATTTTGGACAAGATCAGTTTCAGATTAATTTCAGAGCGGTTTAAAGATGTTAACACGCGCAGATGTAAAAGCTTCTTTAGTGTTAGTGCGAGCAGCATCTGCTGATATCCTGCTGCTCAAAAGAACAACCATCGTTCGATCATCATTTAGGAGAGTAAAACCAGCATGGATCTCTTTGGCCAGTGGTTCCAAGGCCGCGTAAAGGATCAGGACGTGTAAAGGGAAGCTCGAACTGTAGGCTGCAGTGTGAGACAAACCACTTAGGATGCACTATGGTGATACCGAGTGCGATCAGAGCGATGGCGGAGGAACAATACGGGAAACAGATCTCGTGAACTGGAACGCGTGAATCGCAGTTTACCCGGGAAGACGAATAAGTACACCTACTATAATAGTCGCAGCAGAGTAGTAAAGTTTTCCAGACATTTCGCAAAGTACAACGTTGAAGGAACTGAATTTACACAGCAAAAAGGCAGTAAACACGGAGGTGGGTATAAACGCATCCGATCGCAAGCAACTATACACACTTATACTTATATACATATTCTAACTAAATAATTTAAAAAAAAGTGATATTTTATTAGTTCTGTTAAGGACTGCATCAAGCATGGAGTGTGTAAAAAAGATGTTTAGGAATTCAACTATCAAGAATGGCACAACTATTTAATTATTACAGTATGACAAGCCCAGGTTTCAATCCAATAAAGTGTTTAAATTTTTTCTTCTGTTTTTGCACTAAAATTCGAGAAGATTTTAACGGTGTTGCTGCATTCCTTGACCTGTTTTTCCTTTTCAACTCAGTAAAACTGTCGGTATTGTGTACGAGAAGATGATTCCCAGGTGTGAGTGGACTAATATTGCTCTGTGTTCGCTACTGGCACCAATATCACTTTAGAGAAGCGTTCCCTAAAAACTTAGTAGAATTGCTTACCGTGTTGCCAAGTGTTTGGCGTTGGCTTGTCATTTACGAATAATAAGTCGTATTGAAAGAATAATTGCCAATTAATCGCGATCGATTATTCCGATTACATTTAATCTAAAATAGACTTTACACGGTGCTATTCACCAACTTAATCGACTAAAATAAAAAAGATCACTGATCTAGTTACACCAAATCTTTTGCTAGACAAACATCATCGATTCATTCGATTTCTTGTTCGATTTTTCATTCCTAATCCATTCCTTAAGTTACTAGTTCCCAACTCTGATTTCTTTTACATCCAACAATGTACAAAAGACGATCGGTCAATGGCATCCTTACGATTCGTTTTCGGTTCAACACAGCAACTTCACTCCCAGGAAAATCCCACTCATTTGCTGCGCAACACACACTGACGTCATCTCGACTTCGACCTTACCGGATCATCGTGATGGAGCAAAAAAGGCAAGAACCTTCTTCAGCGTGCATCGAATCCAAAACTCGGCGAGACAAATCGGTGCGTCGGGGCTTAATTACTCTCCGGGCCGAACATTACCGGCGTACCGACACGGAAGAGAGCACCGGAACAGCCGAGAATCCGTTCTTGGGCGAGTGATCTTTTAATGAGCGTCTGGCACGACGAGCGTCGGTTTGTTTTTTCGGCACCCTAAATTAAACTTCCTTACTCATTAATGCCCTTTTCTGGATGGATGGCGTGGCGTGGTGATGGGACAGTACACGACCGGTAAAACTGCTGACCTAGCCGTCCTATCGAAACGCCACTCGTTGGGCGCACTCGTTCCCGTTGTCATACGATCGCGTGGGGTGTGTTGTGTGTGTGTGTGTGGAAAGGGGCTGTTGTTGTATGGCTCCGGTGCGAACAACGATGGTGGCCTAGTTTGGGTTGACTGTTTTGTTGACACGTTCATTTCGCTTGCACTGTGATCCAGAATGTGGTGTTTGTCTGTTTATAAACAAGGCAAAAAACAAAATAATTTGCGAGAAAGACAAAATGTGCTGATGGGGACAGGAAATCCGATTGCAAGGCGATCGGCGATCGATCGAAGTGCAAATGGTTCATCGGGGTAGAAGCTTTTCAAGTTGCTGTAGGTGGTAAAAGAATGTATAGCGCGAAATAGATGGAACCGGTGCGTTATCGTTTTATCGGGTGGACCTGTCTCGAATGATAAGTTCGTAGAAATGTGTGGAATTAAATCGTTAATTATTGAACAAATTAAGAAAAAAATTTAAACTAAAAGAGTCTTCAATTTACTTCTCATTTTCTTTTTCTGTTGATGTTCTTATTCAACATAAATTTTATAAAAATAATAAAATTGTTCCCAAAATGTGCCACGACTGAATTATAATGCAAATAAATGAAGTTTTAAATGTAGTTCTTACTGAATTTTTAAATATCCGAATTACTCTTATCTATATCTAGAATCATAGAATGTATATTTTTTTCACACCTAAACTACAATTTTCCTGCACGCAACCGATTTGTTTTAGTACAGATCCAATTTTAAAAGCACACTATACATATAATATTTTTTCAATTTTATTAAAATTTCAATTAAAAGTGCAAATACTTGGGTATTTTAAACTCATAAGTAAATTGCGTCCTTCTAAATTCAAAATCATCAAGTTTTCTTATTATAAAAAATAAATTTTAATACAATTATGTCTCATATGGTGTGATTTATTTAGTAATTAAAGTACTGAAGTAATTCTTAAAATGTTATTTTTTATAAATTTATACACTTTCAAAGTTATTTTTAAATAATAATCTTTAAATATAAGTTTAAAAAGATCGAGACCATTTCGGTCAACTTCCAAGCACTTATCACTTTCCACCATCATGCGCCCAGATACCCAGATAGGGTGATAGGGCGATCGAACATACGGGCGATTGGGGTGACCGGGTGAAGGTAGGGGCTGGTTGAACAGGCACGATCAGCATACCGTTTGAATGTGGTGTGTGCCCGGTTGCCTAATGATTGACCACACTGTTATACCGCAACAATCTGCTTCTCTGCTGCTGCTACTACTACTACTACTACTAGCACGATCTCCGCTGTCTCTCCGAAGGACACCGCTGAACTTGATCGATTCGGCAAACGGTTTACTCACTATTTGTATGTATGTAATGTATGTGTGTGTATTTTTGTGGTTTTTTGATCGCAAGATTATAAATAGATGTTACTATTTTCCCTCCTGTTTAAATCACTTCCCCATGGTTTCTAGTGTAAAAAAGTTTCATCAGTTAAAGAATAAAACAAGAACCGTAACAACTGCTCTAAGCCTGTACACATCACCCACAATGTTCGAATGTTCCGTCCGAGAAGGATTCGATCGGCAATGAATGGTCTGCACTATCACACCCTCTATTTACACCCCGTTTTCAAACTACAATTGACCAGCGTGCGTTTGTGTCACCTCCATTTTTAATCTATAAATATTCCTTTCTACACTATTTTGTACCGGCCTTTGGGGGTCGGCAGCGTTATAGAGTTTCTCATTCTCGTTCAGCATTGAAAATAAGTTTTGCTCTGCTGTTTCAGCTTCTTCGTACACCCGTTGGCAAACAACACCACGCGCGACGCATACTCGCACACATCAGCTAACAGTACACGAGATGGGCGAGCACGAGTGCACGTTTGTTTTGTGTTTCCTTTTAAAAAAGGTGTTTGAAATCACATTTTTTTTCAATCAGCATTTCTTCGTGCTGATTGTTCGCTTTGCTAACCTTTTTGTGTACATTTTTGTCTATCGTTTTGCTCCGTCTGTCTGCTCTTACAACACGGTTGAGAGATTATTTAACTAGAATTTTCTACTAAAATTTCAGGTATCAGATTAAGAACGCTGCACCCACCACAAACACCGTCCGCCTGTTATTATTTCGCTCTACATTATTATTCGCTTTGCACAATAACACATTTTTATCCCCAATACCTTTAATTCGTTCCGTTCGTTCCACGCTACAGACAAAAATGCCTCTCAACGCGCGGCTAGCGCCACCTAGCGCAAAGTGGTTGAAACATTTCACACGAAACGTTACATAGGTGAAATGTTTCACCCTTACCATGAAACGATGCAAAACGAAACGCAACGTAACGCAATGCTGGGACGGTTTTTGCTTCTGTCTTTCTGTTGTTCACCGATAAAAAGTTAAACATAACAACAACGTTTACGCATTCGTTTGCGACTTGCTCTAGTGTAAAGAAAAGTAACAGATTAAATTAAGATTCACTACACCGTGACAACGGCCTACAGAGTACGATGCTAGATCCTACCCGGATAAAACAAACGACGAATGCGATGAAAAGCTAGTGTAAGTAACGTCTGCAGTCGAGCTGCAGTGATGCGGCCAGCGCGAACAGTGCACCTTTCGAGTGACGCCAACCATACGGTTGCAGCCTGGTTCAGTTCACCTTGGAGCGTTGGTAAGCTGTCCCTCGGGCTGTTCGTGACACTGCAAGCTTTGGAGGTACTCCACCCTGCGTAGGTGGACCAGCCTCTCTTTTTCGGCTCGTTCTCTCTGTAGCCTGTTGATAAAATAATTGTGAATAAGGATAAGTTTCTGTGAAGTATTTTCCGGAATTAAATAAAACGTTTTTAAGATCAAATAAATCATAAATTAACGGGAGGTTCAAACATGAAAATAAGTACGGATGAATATCTCACCAAGTTAGTCATTTGCTCATCCCATGTACTGATGGTAAGCGTTTGGATGAACGAATTATGTGTTAGTTTGGTTACTTCCTAGGTTTTGCCGTCACTTTTAACTATTTCTAGCACACCTCCTTCAATACTTACTTGTTTTTCGATTGTCTCATAAACTGCTGTATCTTTCTAGCGGCCTGATTTTGTGTTCGTTGCGAATAGGTTCGTCTGCAAAAAGCAACAATGAAACACGTCAAATGAATATACCATACTCGCCAACTTTTACGCATCACAACTCACTTCAAGGGACCCGACGGACTTGGTTCCTTCGAGCCGGAACCTCCCTGCTGATTGTTCTGCTGTTGCTGCTGAGGCGATTGTTGCTGTTTCTGCTCGTTGCGGAAGTTTTGGTAGTACGTTTCGAGACACTGGGCCGACGCCTTGTCCTCCTCGCTGCTCGTCACCGGTTGCTGCTGTTGCTGGGTGGTTTGCGCTTTCTTGAACCGCTTGTTTTCGCAGTACGATCGATACCCGTTCTGGATGACGAGGGCGGCCTGCGTCATCTGGCGGTAGTACGCGTACTGTTTGTATCGCCGATAGTAGTTCTGTATCACAACGGCCGCCGTACGCTCCTTGTCCTGTTCCTCCATGCGACTTTTGCGCCCCTTGTACGACCGGTAAGCCTTCTGGATGCATTTTGCCGCTTCATAAAGCTCACGCTGTTCACGATCTGTGGGCGCAGAAAATGAAGATTACTTGGAGTTAATAAATTAGAAGCAATCAGGTGCCTAAGTGATATCGTACCGTTTAGTTTTAGGTTAGAGAAATCGGCTTCAAAAGGGCGCACAGTTCCGTTCGACGACTGTAGAAACTCGGTAAAGTCCTGCGTCGTTGGAGGAGGACTTGGTGATCCGACGGGATGATCTTGCGGTATCGAGTAGCTGGCAGGAGACTGTAGCGGACCAGACGATGCCGGACTGAGACTGGAGCAGGGTGTACCGACGTCATGATAACTGTAACATTGAATGTGGAGAATCATGTTAATGAGAAGCTTCTTCAAACAACACCAGCTCATCTTACCGGTAGTTATGATCGCTGAACTCAAAGTTAAACTCCTGATCAAACTGTGACGAAGGAAGCGAATCGAGTAACGGCTCCATGAACGTATCGTTCAATATTCCCATCCCGGACGTGTCCTCGTTCAGTGAATCTGGCAGCGGACTACCAAGGTACATAGTTTCTTCTGATTCGTTCTGTAACGCAGAACAAAGTACAAATGTTTACAACAATCCTATGCAGAGCTTCCAACTCCATTAAGACTCACCTTGATACGTTCTGGCATGGCGGCTATAATTTGTTCGGCTAGTGTTAGCACCTTCGCATCAGAATCCCCTGTGAATTATCGAAGCAGGAAAAAGGCAACACAAAGGTCAGTCTTAAGTTCTTTTCAAAACAATCAATAGGCTAAGAAATAATCTCTAACATCACATCACGACACATACTGTAACATTCCACTACGAAGCGCAAGCAAAAGCGAATATTATGAAGTGAAAGAATAAGCATCACAAGTGCAAAAAGGCTTACCTTCTGTCGCAAAACAAGGAAGATAAAGATGCTATCAAAATTTATAAATACCTTATACTTGAGTACTGTGTTTTGTATTGATTTGTATTTTTTTTAATGTTGTTTTCTTTATATACCCATAGTTTAGCGAATCGTAGAAGTTGTTTGTATTTGTTTTCAGGAATTACCAATTAATATTTAAACCATCGATAAACCCCAACGTATTTACAAAAAAAATTAATGTAAACGAAACAGATATAAAGTAAACAATAAGAAAATCTAGCTGTGTTTAAGAAAACAAAACAAAATTTAACTAATTGTGTAAATCAAAATGTGATTATCGTTTTTTAACGGAAAGACTTTGAGTGAGATGTAATCTAACCATAGAGAGCACTAAAAATTACACCAACAGACTTTAAAACATCGTTAAACATCAAGAGGACAACTGAAACCAGTTAAAAATAATGCTAAAACACTTAACTAAAATTAAGACAAACCAAAAGAAAATACATCTAACACACACGCGCGCGCACACTGAGAGGGATAGATAAATAGAAAGGAAACAGAGAGTGAGATACTAAAACTAAACAGTATAAAGTAAGAAACAAAACCATTACACCCAGGTGATACAAAAGGGGAAACAAATGGGAACAAACTAAAACACGTCAAACAAACAAACAACCAAACGAATAAAACATAAACTGCTAAAAACCGACTGAACGACGACAGTGAACTGACCTACGGCGCTCGTCACAGTACCGGCCCCATTCCCACCGGTACCACCCTGACCCATATCCATACTATCCGGCAGCTGATGGTGACAGTCGTCCTCCTGCAGTGAGTCAGCATCCTCGCACATCGGGCTGCTTTCCGTAGCCGATACCTCACCTGCACGATCAAGACAGGCGCGAACGGTTGTAGGTACAGCGTCATCGATTAAAATGGTAACGTGAAGTTCAAACGGTTGTCGTCGAATAGACGAAATGCAAATTAAAAATGGACGAAAAAGAGAATGAAAGTTGCAATAAAAACAGAAACATAAGGCCGAACTATTTATCAGAGCATAAGTGTAAGAGAAAACCGAGGGGGTTCGATAGGCAAAAGTCAAATCGTACACCCATCACTGGACGGCAAAGCACGCACAGAACAGAGAACAACGGTCAGATGTGTTGGTTTTTGTGGGCTGTGCAGTGCACCATGTCTGGGCTGCAACAGAGGCACTATCGGGAAGATATGCTACTAGCGAATGAGAGTAACAAATAAATCGGGGTAAAAAACTCCCCGGAAACACGGTCATGACATTCTTGAGAGTTAAACAATAGAAGCTTCAACGCATGTTGTAACGAAACACTGTCTACTACAATCAAATACTACGACAAAAAAAGGATGTTTAGTATTATTTAAAAAAAAAACATAAAAGCTTTAACCAAATAAATCACATTTCAGCGGTGATTTAATTCTAGTGAATGAAAAGCAATTTGAAGAAAACGTTTAAGTTCTGGAGACAAAAGAAAAAGAAAACAAGTGTAAAACTAGCAATGCAACGAAGCCAATCCTATACTACCTATGTGATGTGTTTTGATGTGTGTATTATAGAATATCTATAGTAAGACTGTTTGTTTGGTTAGTAAATAATCGGCGACAGTTCATAGAAATCATAAAGTTATATTATGAAAAATTGTCACACGGAATGAGCCGGAAAAATTCCTCTGACTCATCCCTACCAGCGCTCAAAGTGAATCCCGATCAAGGATCAAATTATTAGACGAAGTTGAAAAATAATGGAGAAAGCAAGGATTTGCTAGGACAACGAAGCGTTACTTACACAGTGCAAAGTCCATTTTACGCAACGGTGACAGTAGCGACACATTACTCGACACCTGCGACGGTGATTCCGTGGTGCGTTCGCTCAGCGACAGCGAGAAACTGTCCGTCTCGCGATCGGCCGTACTGGAAGGTGTACCGGGCTGATTCTTGCCACTCGGCTGTCCACCACCCGAAGCCAGCGGAAGCGACATACTGCGATCCATGCGGTTCGTGCGCTGACCAGCATCGCGGAACGTTTTTCCCGTCCGGCTAAGCGCTACGGAACGGTTGTCCATGTTGATGCCACTGTCGATCGACGAACGCTTGGAAAGCCTCGCACCGGGAGGACTTTGACTGCGAAAGAGACAAAAGTTAAAATACGATACAACCTTGCGTGAAATGTATCTCACCTCGAATAGACGGCTCCAGGGCGCAAGAAAACTCCATCGTGACTACGATTGCTGTCCGAGTTCGGGGATAGAGCGTTCGAAAGCATCGGATTCGAGTTGGTATTTTCCAGCCCATAGTGTAACCCACCGGACTGTGAGCCGGTCGACGAGCAGGAACCCTTCATCTCACTGTACGGCGACAGGGCAGTCGGCGAGAGGGACGGATTAAAAGCCGCCACCAGACCAAAATTGTCGTTGCTACAGCTATCACCATTCGAACCATGCAAACCCTCACCGTAGCTGAAGATTTGGTTCAGGTTTAGAAAGTTGTGCATCGAGCCGGACGTATCGGTCGCGAGCGAATGCATATCGGGTCCACTGCTGGAGTGCAGATTGTTGTTACCGTCGGTCGCTTTGCAATCGGTACCGGTACTACTGCTATTGCTGCCGGAGCTACTGTTGCTACTGTTACTACTGCTACTATTGCTTTCGTTCAGATTGCTAAGAAGATCGGTACCGGAGTACCGACTGGCCGTCGGGGCTGTCGTACCGGACCCATCCTGGCCGGTGGCTGTTTGGGCAGGTGAAGCAGCTGGCGAGCAGGCGCTGGAAGAATGGTTCGAGCAGCTGGTTGGCAATGTGTTTGGCGAAGCAGAGGAAGCGGAGATCGTGCTGGAAGAAGCCGTCGTAGAAGACGAGATGGAGGCAAGCGTCGGAATGGAAGCACTCGTTGGTGTGCGTTGCTGGATGTGGAGTCGCTCCTTTTCCTGCCGTTCGAGTTCGCGCGCCAGCTCACTGTGGCCATGATCGCGGGCCACCTCGACCGGACTCTTCTGCGCGTGATTGCGAACGTTTAGAGCGTTTTGGTTCCACTTGTACAGTATGATGGCCGTTTCGGTGTGTCCCCGAGCGCAAGCAAGTGTCTAAAGGGCGTAAAGAGGTTATCAGTATGGTACTCCAATTTTCTGGATATAGTTGAAACTTACCAGCGGCGTGTAACCATCCTTATCTTGACTAAGAGCATCAATTTCAGCCTCCAGAATCACGTTCGAGTTCTCTGCCTTCCAGGTGAGCATCGTACGCACCAGCTTAGCATAGCCGAGAGCCGCTGCCAGATGGAGCAGCGTCATACCCTGATGCTTATCAATAAACGGTCCCGGAGTTACGGAACGCCACATTTTCGCTGTCAGTGTCTCACAGTAGTTTACCAGCCGATCCTCAAAGTTGTTCTGCTTAAACAGCAGCGTATCTTCGGGCTAGAAAGGAATGCGTCCAAAACATGGTCAAATTAGTTTATCAAAATCTCAAACAACATCAAACCATATAACCCAACTTACCAACTCGCCCGGTTCGACCTTTATCTGTAGCTTCTCGTCGATCGATTCGAGCCGGTTTAGCAGATTAAACTTGTACAGCATATCGTTACCGTTACCCTCACACTTTGTCTCGAACTTTGGCGGAGATTTGTACTCAAAGTTGACCGCATTGGATATCACAAAACCATCACAGGCGACCTGCAGCGTCACGACGCCGACCTCGTGCGCCGGACAGTAGCACCGGAGCACACCGTCCTGCACGAGCGTCGTCGGCACCGGGAACGAGTCGAATAATACTGTATAGGCGGAGCTGGCACTCCACGGCCCCGTTACCAGCACCTTGATACCACCCTCGGGATAGGCCCACTCGGGACTAAAGTCCGTAATGGTGGACGCGTTTGCAATCGGTTGAGATGGTTGTTGTTGCTGTTCGCTCTGCACGTGATGTTTGTACTGTCCGAGCTCACTTCCACTATCACCAGCAAGATCACCTCCACCGGTAGTAGTGTCATCCGTACCGTCATCGGTGCCATCACGCAAAAACTCATTCTTTGCATCCAGCTCCAACTCCGGGAACTCCACCAGCATATCGAAAGCATCCAGATTTACGAACACATCATCATCCACCGTACCATGGTTATCGCCACAGTTTTCGATAAAGTCCATCGGATTGATCTCACCGTTCATGGCGTCATCTGTTGGCGTAGTGTCGTGACCGGGGACGTGCCCACCAAGTGGCATGTTAGCGCTAAGCGTTTTCTGAATGTCCTCCTGGGATAGATCGAGCGTTTCGTTGAAGAATGGCAGATTGTCGTGGTGATGATGGGTTGGACCACTGTTTTCCATGCTCTGCACCGGACTCGCCATCGGTGTGTGTTCCTGATAACCAAAGATGCTCTCGAACGATTGCTTCTCGGAGGTTCCACCCGTGGTGGTAGACGACGGTGAACTATTCGCGGCCTGTGACGACTGCCGTGTCTGGTGATGCGTTAGGGAAGGGACCGGCGATGATGACGCATCCATCATTTCTTGCTTCGCAATCGAACTGGAGGATGATTCCGTTTTGATAGAGCCATCGGTATCCTTATCGTTCGGTTTCTGGTGCTGCGATTGGCACACGTACGATTGCTGTTGGCCGTTTAGAATCAACAAACTACCGGGTGCTCCAAGATTCTGAAAGCGGGTAAGCGAAGACTTTCATTAGATTTTAAACCGAAAAACCTGGAAATCGATACTTACCTGACCGTTGAAGAATGGCAGATTGTCGTGGTGATGATGGGTTGGACCACTGTTTTCCATGCTCTGCACCGGACTCGCCATCGGTGTGTGTTCCTGATAACCAAAGATGCTCTCGAACGATTGCTTCTCGGAGGTTCCACCCGTGGTGGTAGACGACGGTGAACTATTCGCGGCCTGGGATGACTGCCGTGTCTGGTGATGCGTTAGGGAAGGGACCGGCGATGATGACGCATCCATCATTTCTTGCTTCGCAATCGAACTGGAGGATGATTCCGTTTTGATAGAGCCATCGGTATCCTTATCGTTCGGTTTCTGGTGCTGCGATTGGCACACGTACGATTGCTGTTGGCCGTTTAGAATCAACAAACTACCGGGTGCTCCAAGATTCTGAAAGGGGGTAAGCGAAGACTTTCATTAGATTTTAAACCGAAAAACCTGGAAATCGATACTTACCTGACCCAAACTTAGCACCAACGGTGGGGTCGATGTCGCAACCGATGCACCGTTACCATTAATCGAAATTCGATTATGATGAACAGTACCCTGACCATTCTGACTATTCCCGGTCGGTATCCCGCCCGACCCACTCGAGTCACCACAGTTGCCGTCCGCTGCGGACCGCTGATTCGTGCCAACCCCATTCGATGGACGATTGGTTTGACCGGTGGTTCCGATCATTGATATATGATTCTCGTTGCTGCCGTTTAGATTGATGTCGCGCGCATCGCGAGCTCCCCCAGGTACGCCGTTCACGGTGTTGGACCGGTCCGTTCCGGTCCCATTACCATTCGATGATGTCACTTGACTGTTGGAGTGGCCAATGGCGGTTAATTGATTGCTACCGACATTGGTGCCACTGGTGTTAGTGGTGTTGTTGCTGTTGGTGCTGTTGCTGCTGCTGCTGGACGAATTACTGTTGCCGTTCATCGTAAGCGTATGTTGCTGTTGAGCATGAGGATGTCCATGGTGTGTGTGGGAATGCACACTGGGGAGCTGTTGCTGGGGATGGTGATGTGGATGTTGCTGCTGCTGCTGCTGCTGTTGGTGATGTTGCTGCTGCTGTTGCTGCTGCTGCTGATGCTGATTGCTTGTGATAATCATGGCCGACCGATGCCCACCGAGATGATTGCCTTGCGAGCCAATGCCGTTTGTAATGTGACTACTGACACTTGTTAATTGTGAGCTAGTGTTACTGCCGCTCAGCGAAACCAGACCGGATGGGTTCTGATTGCCGGGCCTAATTGAATTCTGACCGGTGAGGCTCTGCGCCGAGGTAGGAATGACTTGGAAGTGTATCGACGAGTCGAGCGTCTTCGGTGTGATGGCGCGTGCCCCATTCGGATCGAGGATAGTGTGCTGAGGATGTTGCTGTTGCGGTTGTTGCTGCTGCTGCTGCTGCTGTTCAACGCGCCCAGTCGCCATCCTACGATTATCCAACCATCGGGGATACATCTACAGATGTGGCGGTAGAAAATCGAGCGTATGTTATAATGCACGAGTTTAATTGAGATTTTGTGGCAAGCGACAATTGTCACTCTGTTGGCGCCCCCGCCATCTACCTACCCGTGAACCGATCAGCACGTTCGGAGCCGTACCAGCACCATGTCCGTCCGTCCGTTTGCCCAACTCCTGTACGCTCTTTGCCGCACTGATGCGTCGCATCGGATGGGAACACGACTTCCCATCGGCACAGTTCGCATCGGGACAACCACATTCGAGCTGCTTCACCAGGGCCGTTTGCCGTGCCATCCGTTGCTTCTCCATCAGCTGGCTCACGATCGCTTCCACCGTTTCGGCCGTCGAGATTTCAATCTCGTTCGCCGTGTCCGGTTCGTCCTCGCTGAAAACTGTGGGAAAAACTAGTTCGCTCCATCAGTGAAGGCAGTTACTTCTTTCCGTATCAGCGTGCTACTCTACTTACACATTGGCTTCAGTTGGCTGACCAGTTCCTCCTTTGTCCATTCCTTCTTGTCGCCCCAGAGCGCCAGGTTCGGTGTGATGACTGCCATCTTGTTGTCATCCGGGTAGGGTACGTTCAGATAGTGCACGAGCACAATGTCCGGGTTTTGCAGCAACCAGTAGCAACGCCTGTGGAAGGTTGGTAGGATGGCCGAGTGGACGTAGCAACCGTAGATGCATTCGGTGCCCTGCACCTTTAACTTCATGTGGTCTTCGCGGGTCGTTTTGCCATCCTTGCGCTTTTTCCAGCAGTACCCATCACGTCGGTAGCGTACCTTTTTCCTGGAGTATAACAGCATCGAGCCGCTTTTCGGTCTGGGAAGGGAAATAGTAATTTATGTAGATTAAATAAACTTTTAATCAAAAAACCTAATTCAACATTAAAATCAACAATTTGAAATAAGCTAAACGATTATTTGTTTTTGAACAATAAAGCACGTTCTTTGTAAGAGGAAAATTTATTAAGATTTACTTAAAATTTGTCTATATTAGCTTGACAAAGACGCTGAAAACTTTTTGGCCAGATCATCAGACAAGAACATCTTATTGATTAAGTTGAAATACATAAACAATATTCAAAAATAAAGGAATCTTTTCACCAGGATATCAGATAATCTATAACATACATAGAAGAATTGATAAACTAAATTAAATATGTTAAATAGTTCTCATAATTATGACTCAAACTGACAATTTTGTTTAAGGAACCATAAGGAACTTCAACTGTTTTCATCAAAAGGCAATTGGTTCCTAAATTTATCTGCTTTAAAATGTTCAGGAGAGATTTATGTTTTATACATTAACTGAATCAATCTTGGGAGCTTGACCGGACGTTCAATTGTTGATTTAAGTTCGCAAGGTTTACGTTAGAATAAGTAGAATTCATAAGTTCTAACGTTACTAATTTAAAATCCTTAAAAT
This sequence comes from Anopheles maculatus, assembly GCA_002091835.1. Lineage (NCBI taxonomy): Eukaryota > Metazoa > Arthropoda > Insecta > Diptera > Culicidae > Anopheles > Anopheles maculatus. The sequence goes on from KZ061562.1 coordinate 27,113, forward strand.
TCACTAGAATGTTAGTTGAATGAATAAACTTCAACACTAAGCTTTTTTTCATTTTCAATTTCCCACACAAATTGATGCGACCCAATTCCAGGTGGCTTCATTCCCATACCTTCCTCCTCCTATCCTTCACCCTGAAGCTCTCTGCACCCCTACACAACACCCAATTGGTTCCGGTAGAATGGCTCCTCATGGCGACTAGTACCAGCCAAAAACGGGTCCAACCGGGAGTGTGGAGACGAAAAGAAACGGATCGTTACCGTCGAATGAAATTTAATGACCCGTTTTAATTTCCATTGCTGCTTCCAAACGGCAAGACACAAGCACCCTGGCACGTGGCGATGATAATCCTTAACGTGCCTGCTGCCAGGGCCACCCTGCGAAAAGCGAAACCCTCATGCGTAAAGTTCGAAGGTATCGAAGGGCTGACCCGGGAAAGACATCCACCCAGTACAGTACAGGCGGGTTTGTGGTTAGTTCAGGCACGTTCCTTCACCTGTGGGTGTAGTAAAAATGTGAAAATTGTACCGAACCGAAGGGGCGGAGTCGATTGGACGTGTTATTAAATTTAATTATATTGACATCAACGCTTACCGAAGTAACTGGGAGATGGTTAGATGTCTTGGATTGGATGGACTTGGATGGACCATTTAGCAGAACAATCTCCTGATGGCTATTGTCAGAGCGGACGATATCAAGGGTCAACCGCTCGACATAATGACATAATTATCAATTGCTTTTTGCAGGTGCTCAAGTATCAATTACGAAGGTGTTACCATTTCTGAAACAATTATCACTTATCACTGAAAAAGGATACGTCCGTATCACGCGTAGCAATTATCGGCAGAGTGTGAAAAAATCTACCAATCGCAAACTATTCCTCGTAACGATCCATATGATCTTGATAGAAGCGGTGTTTTAATGCATGTTTATGAGGTTTAATTCTTCCGGGACAAATAGGTTTCGCACCGTCTGCCCCGTAGCTGAAGCAGTTGTTTAAACGCCCCGTTCAATCGCCCCATACGGAACGAAACAAAGTCGCTGCTATAATTACACCCATATGAAGCGGCTTCCGTTTAATTACTTCTTCAGCCAACAGCGCTATCTTCATCTACGTTCGCGACGTTAATCTAGACCGCGCGTGATCGCGACTGGGCGGCAAGTGTTGTGCCATTTTTCACCGTAGACGTAGAGCATCGCTTTACACGCCAAACTATTGCATACATTAGGTAGGCCCTTCTCCCCGCGCGAGAGGCGGTGGCACACTACTAACTAGCTTAACCCAATTTATTTGTCAACCGATGTGAAAAAGCCAACTAGCTTTATCGGTGATGCTAATAAATTTCCGATCCCACACACTAACGGCCACGCGGGCGTCTGTTCTCGGTGTTCTTAGCAAGCCGAAGCAAGAGCCCTCACTTCCGGGGAGCTGGAAGCGAATAATTAACTTCTCACATATTTTTCCCAACCAGCCAACCGGTTCATACGGTCCAACATGTGTACGTACGTATACGCCCAAGAACAAACGCACCCGCGGAACACCGACGCGACAGTTTATTTGCGACTCGCAAAAGAAGCCACCTACGTGTGGCGTAGGGTGTGCGTTTAGGCATAGTTTTCCGGCCGCTTGCGAGGCTTCACTGGTAGCGAACGCATGGAGAAAATCACCGTGAGCCCATACACACTCACACACGCATACCGAGGAAGCAGGATTTCTAAACGCGCCAAAGGATATAAATTACCTTTTAGCAAATGCATTTTCCTATCCCTGCACAAACACATGAGCACAGTTTGGAACCTAAGTTGGGCGAAGTGAGCACTCGCTCGGAAGTGCTGGAATGCGTTTGAAACTTTCCCTATCCCTACGCTTTCGAATCCTTAATTAATTCGCGCGAAAAGTGCATATTGGCCGTACGCGAACATGCGGCCGGTTCAGTGCATGCTGGTGGTTTCACGTTTCGCAGAAGGCTTTCAAGGGACGCTTGGTTTGCATTCCAGTTTTGAGTAATTGTTGCCGGCCAATCATTCGGTGCGAATGGTTGTTGTGTTGATTGTTGAATGGAAAACCTGTAGCGTTTGGAAACGGTTTAATAAATTGGCAGGGAAGTTTATAGGCGTCATTTAAAGTGATTTTCGAACAGGTATTGTCAATTCAAAATATGAAATATTTTATATAAATTTTGCTGAGAATTTATCAAATAAAATAAGTGAGTTAAGCAATAAACTGTGTTAGCAATAAATTAATTGCTATGCCAAGCTATTTTTATAAATATTTAGAGAAGTTTTTGATATTTTTTTACTGAATAAATATTAAAAATTAAGACTTAAAACAAGCGAAACCTGACCTCAAGTATAAGCGAAACCTGACCTGAAGTATCAGCGAAACAGGAAATAACGACCAAACGTAACGCATCATAACGCTTTTTAAACGCTCTTCTTGTTTCAAAACAAATATTAGAATGTTCAGTCCATGCTACAGGAAATCGGTTCAGTCTTTTCTTTTATCGTTTTCAAACTTTAAATAAATTTTAAAAGACATCAAGGAGGAAACAGGAGCTGCACCGATCAAACCAATCGTCAGACAGCAGCGAGAAAGGACAAGGAGGCTTGACATTGCGCGCCATGCTCCGAACGCACGCAAGTCATGAAGTGCGGTAAAGACCCCCGCTTGCATATGGACATCGCATACGGATTTTGGAATTCTTGGCAACGAAACGTCCGATTACACCCGGGATAAGGTGCCCGATACAGACCCCAACGATGAACTGAACTTCGCAATACAGTGCGTAACGCAACTATAAGGCCACTTGTTTTTTGAGAATAACTGGAAAAGTTGAGAAGATAGATAAAATTGATGTTCTACAAAGTTGTAGAGAATAAAAAAATACGGATTTTTATGTATTTTGCATATTGTTACGCACACTAATACTATTTTTTTCTCTGGGTTGAAAATTGCTCCTTGTATCATAACTACAAGGCCACCTACGAAAATCCTTTGTTTTTTCATGCAAATTATCATTTTAAAAATCGGTAAAAATTACAATTAGTAAGAAATTCTCCCGTTTAACGTAAAAACAATTTTAAACAACTTTTTTTTTCACTTTTGGTAAACTTATGCATGCATTTGTAAAATTTTCAGAGTTTTTATGCATAATTTTTTATATTTTTATTTTTATAGTTTTTTTGTGTGTATATTTTGGACTAATTTTTTTTTGAGCATGAAACTACAATAAATACCTTTCCAAATATGTATAAACATCCCTGGTACAGTACCCATAGCATGTGCAGGAGCCAAATAAACGTACTTAGAAATCAGCCTTTTTGCGGTGTACATTGCTTTAAGTGCCTCGTGAACTTCGAAAACTAAAGATGAAAATATGCAAAAAATGGGACATAACGAAGAATATTAGGGAATATCAAAAATATTTTTTACAGATTTTTCCTACGATCAGCGACCGCTACGCTCTCCCCTCTTTTACTGCAACAGAAGCGCGCGTAAACGTTTACGAACAGTACAAGCGAACCCATCGATTCTGTTACAAATTTGTGTACAGTTATCTCGCATTCTTTAAAAAAAATTCTGCTTAAAAACTAAAAACAAGTGATACAATTCAATACAAAACGTACGATATTTTGATTTGAGAAGTGTATGTAATTTGGCTGTAAGTTAACTAAACAAATCAAAACGGCCTTTTCATACTTATGTGGCACATCGTTGCAAATATTTTGAAAGCTGTAAAAGGGGGGAGAGCGTAGCGTTCGCTGATCATAGGAAAAATCTGTAAAAAATATTTTTGATATTCCCTAATATTCTTCGTTATGTCCCATTTTTTGCATATTTTCATCTTTAGTTTTCGAAGTTCACGAGGCACTTAAAGCAATGTACACCGCAAAAAGGCTGATTTCTAAGTTCGTTTATTTGGATCCTGCACATGCTATGGGTACTGTACCAGGGATGTTTATACATATTTGGAAAGGTATTTATTGTAGTTTCATGCTCAAAAAAAAATTAGTCCAAAATATACACACAAAAAAACTATAAAAATAAAAATATAAAAAATTATGCATAAAAACTCTGAAAATTTTACAAATGCATGCATAAGTTTACCAAAAGTGAAAAAAAAAGTTGTTTAAAATTGTTTTTACGTTAAACGGGAGAATTTCTTACTAATTGTAATTTTTACCGATTTTTAAAATGATAATTTGCATGAAAAAACAAAGGATTTTCGTAGGTGGCCTTGTAGTTATGATACAAGGAGCAATTTTCAACCCAGAGAAAAAAATAGTATTAGTGTGCGTAACAATATGCAAAATACATAAAAATCCGTATTTTTTTATTCTCTACAACTTTGTAGAACATCAATTTTATCTATCTTCTCAACTTTTCCAGTTATTCTCAAAAAACAAGTGGCCTTATAGTTGTGTTACGCACTGTAGGATGACGGAACACCTTCTTCTTCTTTCTTGGCCTAACGACCTCTTAGGTCATGCCTGCCATTTCTGGCTTACTAGACTTATTGATACCGCATAGCATAGTTGGATAGTCAGTCCTCACTATGGGGGAACGGCCCAGATGAGACTTGAACCCCGGTCCTGCCGTGTGAAGACCGGCGCCGCTGTCGCATCTACCACCGGGGCGCCCTGCAAACGGAACACCATGCAACATAATAACCGAGCACACTCGGGATAAGGTGCCCTTTCACGGTTCGGAGGAGGAAATGTCTCCCAACCTTTGTGAATTGTATTTTTGTTATTTAGAATAAGTTCCTTAATTGTAATTTAGAATAAGCAATACAGCCAGACCGTTCTATCAGCATAAAAAATGAGGAAAAATCTTACTTAACTTTGTTTCAATTACTATATTAAAACCCCTTATTGATGTCCTTCATTACCAATCCAAACACAAATAACGTGTTAAAAACAAAACCTCCGATAAGCTGTTCTGCCGATTTTACATTATCTAAATCCCGTTCACCTACATCATTCATAACATTGACTTATGAAGAACACCATTAAAGTCAACAGCAACCGTACACCCCCGGTCCTAAATCGCAACGAAAGAAGGAAACCTTATCGGTCAACGAAAAACTAGGTCGTCCCCGACACAGTTGCCCCAAATCCCCGGACGGACAAACCGAAAAATGACCACGTTCACCTCATTCGCGCGTCCAGCTAGCAGTGTAACGTGTAAGCCTACGTCAGCTGTAAAAAGAAGGGTCCGAGCAATAAATTTGCGAGCTAATGCAAACACCCAATAAACCATTCGATACCGTTTTTGGGGGAGGTGTGATGACTCTTGGTGACCGGTATGTTTGTTGTGTGGGTTTTTGGGACATCGTTTATTTACACCTCATCATGAACGATAAGCATGGCTACAACAACCGACGGATCGCGCCCAGATCCCGACGTTTTGGGGAAATAAAATGTTTAAAATTACATCACACAATAATCATAAATAGGTATCTCGCACGTCGGTCGTTGCTGCTGGCACGTAATGGGTGATAATATTCTGCTAGCCCCCCAAAAAACGAGTCTGTCACTGCGAGAGGATAAACGTGTGATTCCCCTGAGAGAATTCTGTTGGTCCTACTGTTGAGGATGCTGGATGTTAGGAGGTGTGATAAAGTTAAATTAATATGTGTTTGGTGAGAATAAATCTTCCCAGGAGAGTCCTGACAACCAACGACGATGGGTACAAAAAAAATGCTGTCCTCACAGCTCCGAACAAGATGTCCCAAGATGATGAGTGAGTCGTTTATTAGTCGCCACACCTGTCTAGAGCGAGCCCTTCGCACTAGCGCGTCCTGTTACGGGCGCTTTTTTACGGTCTTGGTAAGAATATCATCATAAACCGTTTACCATGTTTCGCGACACAAAACAGGAAAAGATAAGTCGTCTTCATCGGGCGTTCATCAGCGGCCCGATGGGCACACAGGGTGACGTTTGCTGGATAAATTTATGAATATCCTCGTTTATGCTTTGCCCACGGGTACATGAATCCCTCAAAACTAAACTCCCAATGGCAGCGGGGCGAAACAAGTCGCGACATATTCTTTATCCGTGCTGGGACGGGGAGCTTTACGATGACAAGGGTGAACCATGTCTCGCTCGGTTTATTATTAATTTGTGCACGGTTTATGCTTGCCGGGAAGTTTAAACGTGGAAAATGGGAACTTGGCTTGGGTGGGGGTGCGTAGACAGCTTTAAAAACTTACCTCGTTTTAACTTCCTTCGACTGCCATTCGGAATGTTTATCGAAGCTGATTAGGATGGCCGCAATTTCCTGAAAGAAGGAAGAAAAAATAAAGTTTGTTAAAGAGTTTCCTTATTTTAACGTTAATGTTTAATTTGAGTAAAATTTAAATGACATGCAAAGCTGTAACAATAACTTTTTGTTTAGATGTTTTCTAGAGAAGATGATAATACAGTATTTGCTACTGAAATATAATTCATCATATGGAAATACGATCAATCAGTTCTTTTTGAGTTAACAAAAAAAGAAGAAACGTTTTAAGCCTGTTTATTTGTTCGTTTATAAATTATTCCTCAAGATAAAGTCAATGAAAATCCTTTGTTAGTTTAGCGAAATTTATTTATTCATAAAAAAGAGAACAACATAACTTCACGTACATCATCGTTGGAAGTAAATAATACGCTAGTTAATTGAAACAAAACGAGAATGGTAATATTTGTACTAAATGTAGTGTACGGATGAACAATTACAGTATCTTTGACATTTCAGTGCATTCAGTGTAATGCATAATTTTTAAAAATAGTTGAGTTAGTTTAGTGGATATTAAGTCTCCGTTCGTTCAAGTAGATATAATAGTTCTGCTCTATAAAATTTATATATTTAAGTTAACGTAAAAAAAAATATTTAAGGACCAAATATGCAAATAGAAATTCAGTTCAATCAATCCAAGCTTAAATTTTTACTAGCATTTTTTCTAATTTTAACATCATGTGAATGAGGTATTTGCTGTATATTGTTTTAGATGTTTTAAAATTATTCTTCATCTTCTTTTTCTTTTTCATTAACTCGTTTCATTAAATTTTGTTACAGTCCTTGAAATTAAAGTAAAACTACATGATAATGTTACATTTACGAGTACACTGAATATTTTGTTTTAGTAGCAATTGTATGGGTATGAGAACTGGATATAAAACTTCTATTCCATCTTAGTAAAACAACAATTAGCATAAACTTCAAACACTTCAAAGAAATGATATGTTCATTAAACAATTTTCCCATTCCGTATACGCCTCGGTTCGTCTCATGGCGGAGCATTCAATTTACCTCAAAAACAACGCCACATCCACGATCAAATTCAACCGAACGCACCGAAACACCGAAAAACACATCTGCGAAACATTCAATTTTGTGAAAAGTTTCCAACCACCGCATCCCACCGCATCCCGTTAACGCTCATCAAAGGCGGAAGCTCCTTCCGTTCCGTTCGGGTACCGATCCAGCCACCCACACGGCCGAACAGAAATGCTTACCACGCAGGTACAGTACAGCTTCTGCTTCTACGGGTGTCCCCGTATACTCACAAACACACCTAGTGCCATCCTGCTCCGGCATGCTCCAACCAGAAAAGCATCCACCTCCCCCCCAAAGTGGTGGGACCGTACATAAAACACACATTTTCCCACGCTTCACCCGCGCAACATCTCAACCAAATGCTCCCCCACCTCCGTAATTGGAGATGTTTTATTTTGTTGTTTTTCTCTAGCACCTTTTTTTTCTCATTTTCTTCGCTGCTTGGGGCGATAAAGACGAGACGATGAACGTGTGTCCCAGTTTGCTCGGAGAAAAACGACTATGTTCGACCGTCCGGCTTTGTCGTTATCAGGCATTCTCCATCGTCTCCACTGTTCGGTCGTCTCGTTTCGTCGGTCGCTGTCAGCCGTTTTTCCCACGGCATAAACGGCTCGCTCTTTTTCGGCACGCTGGAAAACGTTCCACTCTATCTCGTGCTCGTTTCTATCCCGTTCGCTCCCACGTTATCTATATGGGAAGCCTTTGTAGTCGCCTTTTTTTTCGTGCTGTCACAATCAGACACGAAATGCCTCCTGCTCACGCTCGAGTGTTCGTCGTCGGGGTTGCACGGAAAGGTTTTTCCACCAACCAAAGCGTAGCAGCTAGAAAGCTTTTCCGAAGCTCTCGTTGGTGCTGTTTTTTTTTTGCGCGATCAGCTTGACTGGATCACCACCGTTAAGCCCTTACCTACCTTGTGAGGTGGTTATTCGTTATCTTTGCACTCTTTTCGTGGCTCTAGACCGCCTTGCTATCGCTCGAAGGCGTACGCTTTTCTTCGTTTAGGTCGTACTCGTTTATCTAATTATCTCGGCTAGCTTTCGATTATGCCGGGCAGGCGTACCGGTGAGCTGAGGTTAAATTTATGCATTCCATCCCTACGCTTTCGTCGTTCTACTTTCTGGCGCCCGGAATGAGCAGGAAGCAAAACCACTAAACCAACCTCGGCTAAAGCTGGTGGGGAGTTTTGCGCGAGTTTCTTGCATTTTCCAGACCGCTGCACGTGGATGGGCGTGGGAAGCATCGTACCGAGACCGACCGATAAGACCGTTTTTACCAAGGGCACCCGATTGTGCGCCCAACGAATCGAAACCGGTGGTGCACAGTTACTGATTCGTGTTTCTTTATCATGATAGCGAACAAAAAAATGCTTTCCAGTTAAGGACACCTTTGTGTGCCGGGGTTTGGGCATCGGAAAAGGCCCACCGAAAAAGCCCAAAACTAGCGAAATGGAATAAATTTAATGTTTGTACACGTAACTGCAAGAAACTGTACCTGGGAAGATGTACCATCCAGTAATGGAATGCCCTTTGCACACAAAGAAAAGGGTGTGCGTGTGTAACCTTTGGGTTTGGTGGCCTAGTTTCAGTGAGACATTCCTGGGCCAACTTCTTCCATGCCAAAAGTAACCGATTCCGGGCACCGACACCGATGCACATGCTCGACTATGTGTAAGCATAAAATTCAATCTCGTCTTTCCGTAACGACCAAACGAAGATGGTTTCTTGCAATTCTTGCTTACCGCTTGTTGCTGTTGCGCGCCACCAAGCTAATGAGATGCAAACGACAATCTTTCTTCGCAACCAAAAAAGGAAGTAATGTTTTTCCCAGCCCATTGAACCAATGCAAATTGTGAATGTTGCGAGGTCTGGTTGTGGCAGACTTTCTGCCGGTACGTGTTGCAACGATTTCAATCGGGTAAATTGAATGCAATGAGCATGTTCTGTTCCCCTTCTCGGCAATTCCTTATTAACTTCACAAGCGTTCCAGTGCGTTTATTCTGCCGGGAAAGATGTGTTTAGATTGGCTTTTCTTTTACAAAGTTGTGTAAAGCTGATGGCCGGAGCCGTTTAGTCGTGTAATACAATCGGATAAGTAAATGGTGCTTCAGCAGAGTAGTTTAATTTAATTTTCTCATATGAAAGAGAGAGAGAGAGCGGACAGCATCTTTGGAATGCGTTTTTGGTGCATAAAGAATCTTTGAAATGGGACAAAACAATGGGAGACATTTCTATCCGAGTACGACATGTTTCATCATATCTTGCAAAAAATGTGATAGTTTCTAGTTTCTACACATTTTCTACAGAAAATACTAATAAAGAGCTTCGTATTTTCTAAAATATAGCAAATAATGTCTTTTTGTAACTATTTCCGGCAGGTTCGACCTTTAAATCAATTGTTTGTAACATTCTATGATACTTCAAATATACTCTATTTCAACAACTAAACCAAAAGGTATTTCTTTGGAATGTGACATCCACTAGGAAACAAAGTCAATCGTTTCGACCAAAACTTGTAAACGGTTAAAACAAACAAGGAAAAATAAAATTGGAAATAAATAACTTTCGTCGCTAACATCGCTAAAATAAAGGAAATTATTACATGAACATGAATGATACAACTAACGAAAAACGACATTAGTTCCATATGGACTTGATGTCGTAGCAAAGCTCATAATGTTTACGACGAGTTTTAAACGTTTGAGTCAGGTAGAAATCTCGAATATCTCGGTGTTCTCTTTAATTAAGTACCTAGATTTGAACAGTTTGAATGTGAATACTATCATATCTGTTTTGTAAATAAATTTAAAGAAATACTACCAAACCATTTCTTATGCATAAAATACACATTAAAGAGAACATTTTAAATATTAGATTCTCAATGATGTACACATTTAAAAACCAAGAACTTAGGTGCTACAAAGTCTTACAAACCTAGAAATTTTCTATAGAAACACCTCTCTCTCGATGCTATAGAAAGTAAAGCCAATGTGCATTAAATTAAACCATTCCAATCACATACGCTTCGATTACACAATCCAAGGTGTACAGTAAGATGTCTCTTTACTGTCTCCGGTTACTATCCTTACATTCCCTCTGTCCACCGAAACCCAACAGTAATCTTCCACCATCCTCAAAAGAACCACATACTTTGAAGAACAATAAAATAACACTAATATAAATCATGTAATCGCTTGCTATCGAACGTGAATGGAAAGCAAGCTGACCGTTTACGTTAGAAGACACACCACCGAGGACGATCTCAACAATTTCTTCTCCCTCTCCATCGGTTCCTTTCTCCCGAAGGGATAAAACCTGTACGACAAATAATAATAGCCAAACAACACAGCCATAACAATTTGGCTTCCCGAGAGAAATAAACTGAGGCCCCCATATCTTCATCCCCAAACCGATGCACCTTCCGGAGCGAGATTTTTAGGTGGTACGAGGATGAAGGTACTGTGACTATGTGGTACTGCTAGCCCACTGGCGTCTGGCGTCGATAGAATGTGCTCCAATAGGCATGCTTCATCCAGTCTTATGGCTAGGAGAAGAATTGCCCCGTTTCTCCGGGTGGCTGGCTCGCATTCGCACATAATAACACACTGAATGATGTCCTATAAAATTTAATGTATGATTATATTAAAATCGTATTATTGTTTTTATGGATTTTATAAATCTGATAAAAGGGCACAGTCCCGGTACGGTTGGGTGGTGGCCGACCGTACCGTAGACGAAAAGAAACCATTCTCATTTTCCAACCCATTCACCAGATCAGACACGAAACCATTTGGCGAATTTTCCACACCGTTCAATTCTCTAGCGTACCCGGAATCCCCGGCACGACGACTCTGTCTTGTAAATGTGAACGGGAAAAGACCATTTCGACAGTTTATATCTTCCCGTTTGGGTGTGTTTGCACACGCTTTCTTGCATGGCGTAGTAGCACCAAACGCTTCGGGCAAATATTTTATGCGCTTCGTTGTGATTAAAGAGTGCGAGACAAAAATCAATCGAGATAAATGATTATCTTGCATTGGGTTTCGGGTTTGCTTCGTTTTTTTTCGAAACGTAAAATGAATGTTCCGAAGGTTTCCTTCTTTTTTCTCGCTCTACTTTCGGCAACTAATGCTCTATTTCAATAAACGAAGCGAATCGAGCACGACCTACAAGAACGGTTTGACGATGCACTTTTGTTCGAGATAAAATCAATTGCAAATGCACCAAATCATCTCGGGTCGGATGAATTTTAATGCACGACGTGCAGAATTCAACAAACTAGGCCTCCTCCTCCTGGGACATCATCTCACGAGTGGCCTGATTTTGTCATTTGCACTTCTAATTCTGTTCACGGATAGGCATGAATTTCAATGCGATATTTGATCAAAAAATAGATTGTGACACATTCTCATCATCAAGATTTTCATATTCAATAAAGGAAAACATAAATCAATTCCATACGATCAATTATATCGAATAAAAATCCCTTTAAATTATCCCCCGAAAACAACCTACCTGACTTGATTTTCTCTACCACAATCTACCGAAACAACGAAACACACTTTCACGGTGGCACAGCCTTATCAGAAAGCATACCCAACACACTTAAGCTAACGACCGTTTGTTTGCCCATTCACAAACATCGTGCAGTCGTGCATTATGTTGCATGGCCCTAATTATCACTTATCGGCAAATAATCGTAACGAAATTATGTAAATACTACCGCCACGCATTTCTCAACCCACCAATTTGTACCCACAACAACAAAATGGCATTCGAGGCCCGCGATAAAGTACCTTCGCGTCAGTGTGGTGCCACCTGAAACGGCACGACCGTTTCCATTATTTCTCTTCCCAACCACAGCACACAGCACACCTTTCACTTTGACGGCTTATCGAAATCAATTTAATCACTTTATCCAAGATCAGCGCCCGGTTCGCCAACACGGCGTGAAAGGGACGTCGGTTGGTCCGTGTATGGACCATTGCTTCTTCCGCCACGATAATTATCGCAAAAAAAAGGCCCATAAAAATTACAAACCATTGCACTAAGCCTTCCTGCCGTGCGTTCGGGTCATTCTGTACGCGTTTGTTGCTTTCTCTACTCACCGATCGGGATGGAAAGATTATTTGGAGGCTTTAACGATGGACGAAAACCAAAAACAAAACAACGCAAAAGAGACTAATTTGTTTTTCGCTTTGGAAACAAAAATACCGAAACTAGAGCTTCTCTACCCCACCAAAAGAATGGATCTAAATTTAGCTTGAACTTTCTTTTCAAACAAAACCACCCTCTGGGAAGCAGTTTGGTTCGCCTTCATTGATCGAAACGGTAGCTAAAAGTAGCGTACCACAACACTAGCACAACGTGCCGGAAAATTTGACCAATCTCCGATACACACCGTACGCCCTGCGAATCCGGTCGGTGGAGTGATTAATTTTTCCTGTTTTCCGTTTTACTTTTTAGCGTTCCATCTTGACGCCTTATTTGGGTGGGTGGGCGATTGAATAGACGAACGACGTGCCTTTACGATTCCCATGGGGCCTGCGTTTTTATCGGTCGTCAGTTTTTTTGGTCTTGGCGGCTAGCCGCGTGCTAATCGGCACTAATTTATGACCATTTATCGTGATTCGCGGCCGAATACTTCCGTCAGAACAGATTTGCTTCAGAATGTCTTAATAAATTAATGGGAAAAGAAAGGAAAAGAGAGAGTGTGAGAGAGAGAGAGAGAGCACTTTGTCTAAAGCATAGAACTTGTGGGAGTATTCATTTACGAGTCCATTCAGTAAAATTTAAGGTTTATAAACAATGAACTATATAGATGCTTAAGAATTTTTGTAACATAAGTTTAAAAATATAAATTTAATTTAAGAAATCTTATAAAACTACATACTTTACGACTCAGCTTACTCGTCTTTTTAGACCAACCAAGCCTAACGTAAGACTTAAATTTGACGACTCACTCTCTTTAAATATTTTCTCAGAAAATTCATTCAAAATTGTTTTCGTATCACTTGCTTTTTATGTAGAATATAGAATCGCTTATTCTTCACTTTACTTAAAGCCATGTATTCGGAATGAAATATTTCACAGCAGTTGTGTGTATTAAACGAACTACCAGCTACCAGCAATAAAAAATATATCTATTCACCACATGCAAGTTTGTTGCTTGCTGTGACGACATCAAGTCGTATAAATTTCATCTCTTCGTAAAGCCCTTTCCATCCAAACCCTCAACGCACCCCTTCAACCTATGCTGAAGACGGTCGAAAAAGTAACAGCAGAAAAAAAGCATCCCATCTTCTAACAAGCCACTGTGAGAAACATTGAAGTCACACAAAAAAAAGGTAAATGTGTTCCAGAAACACCACAGCAAAAACCCGATTCTCAACAGACTCACATACAGCTTTGGAACTCGAGTGTTTGCTACCGAACAAGCCACATATTCAGAGTAGAATGGGTAGAAGAAGAATAAACGTACACATCCTTCGCGATGTGAAAATGAAACCCGACACGAAATTGGAGAACGTTTTTGCTTCACACTCTCGCGCAAGATAAAGCGCACGGATGGCACAGAACTGGCTGGTGCCCTATACACGAGACATACGAAATGAACGTGGTCGAAAAAAAAAAGGATGGCCGTTTGTTCGGCCGGAATCTAGCGCCAAGACCACTGACCTGTAGGATGCACTTGTTCCATGTGGTGGCAGGAAGCCACCACGGTGCTGACATATCTTGTCGCCAAATCTAACCCCTCACACACGAAGCGAATGAGCAAACGAGCAGTCTATGGGTGTGTGTGTCCTCCACGGTCCCACTGTGAAGTTGCCGTGATGGCTCCGAACATACCGTCAGGAAGCTGGCGAACGTACGTACCAGAGCTCCAGAAAAATGGGCAAACTTTATTTATTACATAATGAGAATTTTGATAAAAATCAAGTTGCACATCCGGTTTGCACGTTGTAAATTTTCCACACAACCGGGCGGCATCCTGTTTTCCGTTTTGTGCTTCACCGTTCCTGCTGAGGACAATGTCTGTTTTTTTTGAGAATCTTTTTGTTTTCATCCTTTCACACTTCTCGTCGTTTTTGTGCAGCCTTTAACTACACGCCTGATCCGGTCCTGGGAGCTTGCTGTTTCGATGCCTGGATAGCTTCAGCCTTGATCTCGCCCTTCAGCACTAGAAAAGATTTACCGATAATGGGGAAGGGAAACGAAACGCCATCCTTGGTCGGGGAAGCTCAGCCTCACAGACGCTCTCATTTTTCACCCAGCGTAAACGGGCGTAGTACGCGCCGTCAAGTTCATAAATTTTGCATCGGACCATTGAGGTCAATTATGAGCCGAGCGGGCGATAAATTATTACCAAACAATGATACGTGTTCATTAAACGTTCATTATCAACACCGTGCCGGAGTGTGCAAGTTCATCAGTGGCACATTCTATCCATTGTTTTCGAGACGATCAGCGTGAACATAGGTTATTCACACAGTCGGGAGAAATTCTAGTATGATGCTAGTCCTTTCTAGTCAATGGGTCTGTACAAATCGTTTTATCTATAACTCTGAAATCGGAAGTTAACTGTTATTGGTGCTTGTTTTTTAGGTTACTTTAGTTCACACATATTTTCACAACTCTAATGTGACTCTCTCTTTAGATAAATAGTTTATTCTTTAAGAAATATTCCAGTAAAACCTCATCATATGCCCACGAACACTTGGTTGTCAAATAATGAAGTCAAGCCTTTTCTTGACATCCTCACAAAGCTCATCTTGCTCTCCATACACTTGAAGAGATTAACTTACAAGCTGTAAAGCAAATTACAATCCCCATCTCTTCGTATGCATTCCAAGGATCAGTCAAGATGCAAATTCTTAACCTTCCTTGTGTCCACTTCAAATCCCCTTTTAAGCGTCCCAAAGCGATGGCAATTATGACCTACACCTACATAAATGTACTGTACAAGTCCTTTTACAAAGTGTCCCTGTCTTACCCCTGCCTCCTTCGAACATTCCCTCACTGCTAATCCTGCTAATCTACCAGTCGGTCTACCGGTCTCAAAGCAATGGCCTTGCGCTATCCGGCCTGTACATCATGTACAAGCGGCTGTTGTGTGTATGTTACCCTTTAGCAAACGTTTGCTATCCGTGGCGCTGGTGTGCACACGGGTAGGTGAAATTTATTTTAATGTGTCCCCGTATTTATATCCATTTTCCTAGATTATTTTTCGCTCCTCTGCTCGGGTTCTTTTCACGTGCTGAGGAGAATCCATGGCCTTGATGACAGCAAGAAATGAATCGTCCCGAACATAACCCGTACCCCGTAATCGTTGTGCGATATGCCGTCCCATTTATATCGAGCGGTCAGACAAACACGAGACGATAACTGGACCAAGCGTCTAAGTTCCCAGTTCCGATTCTAGAGCGTGTGTGTGTGTGTGTGTTTCTATGCATTTGTCCAAGACAGAACGAAGGCAAATAAAGCACCTCACGTCGTCCATAAAAATCGGCCCATTCCGAGTGGACATTATGTAGTGGCCCACACAAATCGTCCGATGGAAAATTCGCCTCAAACGGAGCACTCCCATCACCATCACGAGTCCGAGGTCAGTCCGTGCAAGGAAAGCGTTGCTTTGCTTCCTCATCGTACCCGATTGTCAAAGTCGTGGGCTCGGTGGAGCTCGGTATGTGAAGGAGCTGGCCATAAATTAAGACATAATTCACCTCACTCGATCTAAGAAAGAGAGAAGCGTGTAGTGATTTTTTGTTTGTTTGTTTCTTGACTTTCCTGCTGTTCCCTATTGCTTCCATTGCTTCGTTTGGCACCGAAATGGGAACTCGCGCGCAACAACAAGCGACGCCAGCTAAAAATTGCAAATAAATGTCCATCCAAAAAGCAGAACGACCAAATGAGATAAGATAGTTTGTTTTTGGAATCACGCACCACATCACAAGCACGGAAAGTGGAAACGGAATCTTAAAGATGCATTCTGGCAGCACCAAAACGCAAAGAAAAACCTAAAAGCAGGAAGGTAATAATTCATTCGGGTGTTTACGAAGTTGAACCAAAAATCACTTAATGTACGCTTCAAAACATTCAACGACTGTTTTGGGAATCGTGCGTTGGGAATCGGTAAAAATGGGGGAACCTAATAGCAGGAAGGACATACTTCTCCGAAAAGAGAGAAAATAAAAACGAACATACGAAAGGGAGTGAAAGCGCAGATAAAATTAACCTTTCTTTTGTTTGGTGCAAATTTATGGAGCTTCTGTCGCCCTTGTGAGTGAGCTTTTTTCTCTGCTTCTGTCGCTTTACATTTTTGTCTCTTCCCGTGGGTCCATGTTTGAGAAGCTTTTTCAACGTCTGGATGGTGTTGTATCGTGGAAGATGCTTGGTCGTGGTACACATTCATTGCCTTTTATCTGATCGTATAGGAGAATCTTTCATCCGGCGCACGAGGATTCTTCAACAGGCCACAACATCCCGTGTCCAGACATGTTCGTTTCTCGTCTCGTACCTCATATCTCGTTGCGAAACCCTTTGTTCGAGCGGTTGAAGCTCTCATCCCCGAAAACAAACTATCTTTTATGGTGGGTTTTCTCTTTTTTTCTGTCCAACCTATCCAATAGTTTTCTCATGCTTTTGCTCATGTGCACTAAATTATTTACGTTTCAAAAAGACCTTCGAAAAAAGTCGAACTCCAACTAGTTTAAAAAAATGGATTTTCAGCTTAAAAAAACCCTATTTCACCGATCAAACGAGTGGTTTGGTTCAAAACTGAATATCCACTCACGAACCTAAAAACTCAACAGCATCAAACGAAAAACTTTAAACAGACAACCACCAAAAAGAACGAAAGAGAGTTTAGAACTGTGGCTGCACAGCAAACTGAACGTGAGTTTTCTCACAGGCCTTTCTTACGGAAAAAGCGAGGGAGTACAAAAATACTATCATAAACAGTACGTGGTCATTCAATTTTCCACTTCATACCCTTTTCTGGTGGGACTTCCGGTGAAAGAGTCCCACAAGAAGAAGGTGTATTGGAAATAAAAGTATGCTTAGCCATGAAAACTTCGTTCGAAAAGCCACACAATCATATCCACTTTACTCATACACTATATACAACGCCTCGTACGTCCTATCCTTTTTTTTCTCTCCTTGCATTGCATTCTCTCCTCTGTTTCATTCCCTTCACTTACTTATGAGGAATGGATTTCTCTTTCAACATTAGCTGCCTTTTTATATCTTTGGCCTCCCGTGCCGTGGTGAGGTTTGTGTTTCCCTTTTACCAACAACGAACCATACGCGGCCACCGTTGCACATATTTTACCGAATTTTATGCCCCGGGAGTGAATGGCAACAGAGAGCGAGAAAAAAAAACCATTTCAATTTCGTGTATTTTTACGATCAAATTAGAATAACTTAATTCGGAACTAAACTTTCACCGTTCCGTTTCCAACCGCCGGGTTGAACGGTTGGTGGTGGTGATGTTGGATAAGCGAAAGCATACCACGCGACCTGCACTCCTTTTTTTTCCGTGGAAATATGTTTCCTTTTTATGTGATCATTCGCATACCCATGCAAACCGATATACAAAACCGAAGCGAAAAAATGGAGGCGCATGGTTGATTACCTTATCTTGTTTCATCTTTTTTTCTCCTCTTTCTTGTGTGTGTGTTGTTTTTTTTTTCTTTTTTCCTGGTTTTCACCACTAAGTCTCATCGTTCCATCACATGCAACTTCCATCGCCTAGCGGCTCGTACCTCCATGGACATAAGATCTCCATCAAAACCGTGTACGCTCGTCACTCCGGGATAGGCGTCCGCGTCATACCGAAATTGGACATACAACGGGACCATACGGACGCGACTTCCTGAACGGTAACTTTCAAGCTTATTTACATGCCGTACGCGTACACAGTGTGTGCTATCTCGCGAGTCTCGACCGTACAATACTACCGGAAGGTGTGTATTCGCATCGTACCGTGTTTGACGTTTGGAGGTTTAACGACAAACCGAACGTGGTAGGAGGCTAGTGCAGGATCAAACCCCAGGCAGCAGTCGAAACGGCAGTAATATTAAGTACCACATATCGATGGTTCTAGCGTTGGGCCTTGGTAGATGCACATTTCTCTTGTGAGGATGCTCTCGGCGACTGTGAACCGAAGTACGATAAGGATTTGGTAACGCACGACAGAGAGCAGAGAATTTTGCACTGAAAAGTAGAACTCAATTTACTTCAAAATTTTTGTAAAAATTGTATAAAATATTTTGAAACTAAAGTGTAACTTAAACTAATATCTATTGCTCCTTTTCAACTAATCATTTTCGTTTTTGTGTGATCTCAAAACGATTTTTGAAATTAATGAAATACAGCATGTACAATTTTGTCAACAAACTTTGAAACTTCTACCAACGCTTCGCTTTAACAGTACCAACTCTACACGACATTCCTGTAAATCAGCACACATACACACGACATCGTGCAGCCATGAAACATCACCTCTCTTCAGGGACCGATGATGAATATGAGATCATTTAGCGTAACATGCATTTGGCGCAAACACAACGACGAAGGCTCATTTCGTTGAGTGAAGTAAGCCTCTCGGAACGTAGCTAAAGACCATGGTATACGCGTACGGAAAAGCGCTCGTAAAGTTATGCGCTTTGAATAGATGCGGCTGCTTATCATGATGAAAGTCTCGGGACCGGAAAGCTAATTGGACTCGAGAAGCCACCGCTCAGCAAGTGAGACGTTAGTTTGTAGCCCCATTGCAAACTTCAACCGGGTAACAAGTTCACAATGGTCGGAGGTTGTGAAGCTCATCATGCAACCTCTCAGGTATGGTATCTCATGCTGCCGTTGAGCTACTCTATCCCACTCCTATCTAAACGGTCAAAGAAACGACCACATAACAATCTAAACATACGGTCACATCCTGCATGAGCATCCAGTGTTCCCAGCATTGTTGCAAAAATAAAACAAAAAACTGAGAGGACTCCGAATTTGTGAGCTCGGAAAATCGGAACGATGGGACCACCTCTTCGTCCAGCATACAACTAAAACCAAACCCTTTTGGACAACTTTTACCCGGAGCCTTTCACACTTCGGACGTGGCTCGCGTCGCTTTCCCCTGAAGGTTTGAGCTGGATTTAGGTGGTTGAGATTATCCGCTTTCCTGATTTTCCACTACACGACCCTTCCCTTCCCTGGATGTTCCTTTCAGTGGCAAAGCAAGGGAGCAAAAAAAAAGTAACCCATCCCCGACAAACCGACCAACTGTCATTAAAATCACATTCCTATTGCTCAACTGGTGTCTCGTAAGTGCCTTCAAGTGCGAAATTAACTGCACCTTTCCTGGCTGGTGTCCGTCTGTGTGTACGCGTGAAAGGTGAGCGGAAAATGGCGCGTACATTTGGTCGCCGTTACCAGTATTTATGGTGTGTAAATTTTAATTAGCAAAAGGTGTTTAGTAGTGTGCTGCTACTTTGACACCGCTCGTTTCGGGACAAATTAATACATTGTTCCTAACACATGAAACACTGAAGCGAAGGAAGAGAAGCTGACGTGAAATGTGCAGTTAACAGGTAAATTTAATACATTATAATGTGTTATTTGTATGAAACCCAAAGTAATGGTAATATTCATAGTGAAGAGAATGCTATACTTCATTCAAAAACGAAAATACCTCAATAATAATTGAATAAAATAAACTCCGAAGACAATTCTAAAAATTTACAGATGATCATATGCCAAAAACAACTTTTATAAATTTACATACACATCTAAACAAAAGCAAAAAAGAAATAACTTCTACTTGTAACGTAGAGAAAGTTTTCAGAAGTTAACACAATTGTTACACATCATTAGGCGAAATTACGGTATGATATGATCGTTAAATGTTGAAAATACCTAAAATATACGCCCGAAAACAGTTGCAACAATAAAAGAAAATCATTTTCTCGTAGAACTAAGTATGAATAATTTATACACCGATTCCGGTACCTAAAAAATAAAATAGAATACAAAGGCAGAAAACTTAGTCGGCAAACTTTGAGCGTTAAGTGTTAACAGCGATTATAAAGCTTCAAATCCGATCACCAACTTTGTCATCCACCAATCGACAAAGCTGTAAACGATGCTCTTACAAATCGAAAAATCACCCAGCTTACCCTCACCAACAGCACTCGTAGTTCGAAGGTCATACGTCCGGAGCTAGGCGCTCCGCTTTGGCTGCAAGCCATCTCAACTCGAGAATTTCTTTCTCTTCCAACCTTTCAACCATATGGGATTATGTTTATCGTTTGGCTTGTGGTTTAAACGCAAGGAGTTTTACCGGGACACCCCACTATCGATGAATCTTCGCCAGGCACACCATCGAACCAACGGCGAAGCGAATAACTTTCCCTAGCCCCGTATGCAAACAACAGTGAGAGTTATGGGAACTTTCGCCTCGATTCCCGGAAGCTGAATCACATTTTTCAACCAAGAATCTAGCGAGGTTCCGCTAACCCGGCGACTGTTGCACGAGCGCGTTTTCGGTTCGATTTTTGCCCCGTTGGGGATCGGGATGGCAAAAATCATATGCACCGATGCAAGCGGTTGTACACCGTCTTGGGAGGCTGAACGGTGCCATCCATACAACACCGACGGTTTATTATGGCGTTTCGCTAGAAGGCGGCTCGAGTTTTTTTTTGTTTCGTAGGTTTCTTTTGTGCCTCTACTCCAGGGGAAGACCAAATATTTATCGATGCTTGTCTGGCTTGTTGGTTTACTCTGGTGACCCTGGACCATGGAAGCTGTGGTCGACTGAATTTCCATTGTTCCTTCCCAAGGCACTAAATCGAACCGATCGAGATGGGCAGTAAACTATGGCGAGAAAAAGTATGGGACACAATGGACAAATGTGGTTCGGTGTTTTTATTTGGTTCTCTAGCAACATATTTTCCTGCCCTTTTTCCCGATGGGACACACATTGATCTCTTATTCAAGCGCTGTAAAATGAAAAATTCTTCCAACCGTGCGACGTTTATGACGCTGTCTGGAAGATTA
Source organism: Anopheles maculatus (assembly GCA_002091835.1). Taxonomy (NCBI): domain Eukaryota; kingdom Metazoa; phylum Arthropoda; class Insecta; order Diptera; family Culicidae; genus Anopheles; species Anopheles maculatus. Next base: position 48,482 of record KZ061562.1, read on the forward strand.
TGTGCCTCGTAGTGCTATTGTGATATTGATCTAGCCATTGGAATGCATTTTTGCATACCTTTCGTTAGTTGAAAGCTAATCGTAGTGTGAAGTTGGTAGAACAATATAAAAACTAAAATGTTAAATCATATCATTTTAATAAAGCGTATCAAAATAAAGAAAACAATTCCTTATGCATTTTCAAACACACTAGCAGCCCAACGCAAGGCATGACCAACCGACACCAACGCCATCAAACCGGGACTTCAAATTCCTTCAGAACCCTTGCCCAAAACCTAATGAAACGCACCGCCTAAATGAGGTTATAAAATATGAATTTTATCACCACCGGGAAACCGGAAGCTCAACGGAACTTCTCCCGAAGCCCTCAAGGCACCGGTACACAAACAGTACGACCACCGGCCGAAGTGCGATGGACACAAAATTAAACCACACATCATCATCTCCCCATGGGAAACGGGAACTCGCCAACGCCAACCCCAACCATTCGAGCCCGATCTTGACCGGTTCGCGTGCCTACCAGTGGTTGCATAAGTGCGAACCAGCGTTTCACCGGTTACCCCGGTGAGTGAGTGTTCCCGTCGGGATGGTGGCAAAACTATCTGGTCATTCATTGTAGGCGGCTACACACCTCGTTTCCCTGGTACGGGGACACATATTATTGGCAGGATTGTCTATCGGAGCACGTTCAATTCACTGTCTAAACAGTTGGTAAACAGGAACCTCGCAGCACGGTCGGCACCCTCACAGTGCTAGCTGTCGGCTAGTAATCCTTTGGCAAGAGTTTATTATTGCTCGCGTACACACATTTTCCGCCTCGGCTCGCGCAAATAAGCCTCCGTCCACCGGCGCCGGTGGATGCACGTGGGATGGGTTTCAAATTTTGAGGTTTCGTTTATGTTTCTCGCACCTTTTTTCCCCGCTACAATTCCGCTGCCCGTCCACTTTTCCCGTGGCTATGTGTTTGAGTGGGTGAACGTTTCGGAGTTTTCCCGGATATAAAATCAACAACCCTCTTCACGCGAAGAGTTTGGTATCGGGTAGGTGGTGGCGCCGGTCAGGAGCAGGTCGGAGGTGATTTTCCGCCCGACCGCGAAACACCAAACGACCCCCGAAGGCTATTTACTTCGACCTACCGCCCGGCTTTCCAGTGCGATGTGGGCATGCATCGGAGCACATTTGTGCTGGCTAGAATAGTGGGTTGCTTCTGCTTTCTGCTCATCAGTAAACCTGTATGCTAGTGTGCCCCATCTGCTATCGCTTCGTACGTTTGTTGCGGGCACAATGACGAATAAAATATTTGTATTTAATAGTAACCCCTAACAGATGGAAAATGAACGATTTTTCCCTTACAAATTGTCAAAAACAAGTAAATTATAACATAATCCTTTTTCTCTAAGTCGTTGTTCTGTTATAGTCAACAAAGATTGACTTGATGCATTTGTACGCGGAATTGCATACATTTAGTTGTCGTTTCAAACTTTAAAAACAGAAAATTTGAATCTAAACCTCACAATCATATATAGTATCTTGTTGATTTTTGTATAAAAAAGTACTTCTTTGCCTTTAATAATTCGAACTACTTGCATTTCATTGCAAAAAATTCCATTTTTCTGAATCAAAGTTTATTCTAAACACACTTTTGTTAGATACTTTTCTCTTCAGAATTGCATAAATTTGAGCGTTTTTCTAAATGTTGTAAGACTTAGAATCCAAAACTCTTCAAAATTTCTGAGAATTGCTAAAAATACTTAAAGCGAATGTTCTGTCTGTTACTGTCGCTAAGCATCGATCGAACGTGCTGCGTTTGCATGGTTAGGCTTTGTATGATTCCACGTTCAACCCTGTTCCCCCGATCATTTCTTCTCAGCCCATGCACCGATGTGCGTCTGGGTGCACAACTACATTGTACATAAAAAAAACACCAGTGTGACGCTGAGCTTGATGCACCAGCAAGACGTCAGAAGTTTTCCCACATTGCCTACTGTACCGAAAAAGGGGCCGCCCACGAATGTGCCCTCCGGTCTGCCTGTCACTTATGCTGACGTCGTACAACAATCTTTCTGGTACGGGGAAAACCACCTCCAAGCGACTCAAGTACGTGCACATAAGCGAAGTCATTGTGGAAAATGGCAAATAATACCCACTTCCAAACACATGCAGCGAAAGCAAAGGATACAAAGTTAACAATTCCACCTTTGATTCGTAACTCTGGAACCAATTTCTGGCTGGGAAGATGTCGGTACAGGTTTTGTTTTTATTTTCTGTTTTCCGTATTTGTACATTATTTTACAAGAGTTTGGGAAATCGTAACTCACGGTGCAAGTAAAGAGCAGTAAAATAATGCCGATCACGACCAAAAAAGCTGGGAAAGGTTTGTGTTTTTATTTTCCCTTTTTTGCAAACACCCTAAACGCCAAGGGCGCCTATGTGTGTGTGTGTCTGAGCAATCCAATAAAGCGAGTGTATATAAAACAATTCAATCGAAAATATTAAACACCTTCAGGCCACCGCTTTATCGACCACACGACGTCCACACGGCTGTGGCCGGGAAGGTAAACAAAGTGCCGGGAAAAGCGAAAGGCAGCAAGCAACACAACTTCGTTACTAGCGGTGGGTTGGGTCAGTTTTGAAGATTGATTTTCTTTCTTGTTTTTAAAGAACTTGTGCTTCAGCTGCATTTTATGGTACTGCTTGGGATATTGACTTCCCGTTTAAAATGCTTCTCAAACAGTAAATAGTAAGAAGTAGCTAGAATGCATTCTTAAAAATGCTGTACTTTTCTGCAATTCGTAAAATGATTTTAAAGATAAAACTGAACACGAAAGCATGGAGAAACAAAAGAAACAATAAACACAGTATTTTTAGTTGACAACGAATCTTTTCCTCGAAAACTCTGCCGATAAGATCCTGGGCTGTTTGAAATAGCTTGAAGAAAAACCAAGCCATTGCTACGTCTGTCTTTTAGTTTACTTACCTCATTGGTATTCCACCGGTGTCGTTGGGTTGGGAAATGGTCTGCCCGGGGTAAACTCTCCAAATTATCCGGAAGTTTGATCGGTTCACCATCTGAAACGGGACGCATTCGGATAGTAACCGAATCGGGAAAAAGAGAAAGGAAAAAATGAAGATAAAATGCTCTGATTAAGATAGAATTAAATGATGCAATTGGCTTAAAGGGTAATTTATTGTTGCAATAAAAACAGTTCTTGATTTTTTGTATGTATGAGCATTGTTTCTATGTGTTATGTTCTTAAAATTAAAATTTTATTACGTAGAAATGCAATGAAAAGTGCTTCATCTTGTAAATAATTTAATGGTAAATTTAATAGAAATCCAAAATTCCTGCAATCGAATGCTCTAGGAAATGATACCATTTCCAAATAATCCTTCACAATCCTACTGTAATGAAATAATTTGCCTCATTTGCATGATACAATCAAATTTCCCACCTCATCCGACACCGCTATCAGAGTGCGAAATGATGTATCACTTTGAACTGCCCACCAGCACAGGCGAAAAACAACAAAACGAACGAAAACAAATGACAACATAACACACAATTTCCAAACCATTTGGACGCCCTCTGCCCAAAACACGTGTCCCTGTACATTCCGGTAACCGGTTGCCCCATTACGCTCACCGTTGCGTATGCTCACCTGTCCATTAGGCACATTCGCATTTGGCACACTTTCACCGCACGCCTTTGAACGCGTCAGTTGATAATGGGGAAGCGATAAAGGGAAATATGTTTCCGGCCGAAAGCCCTGTGCCTCGGTGAACGCCGGTGAACTATTAGTTTCATGCTCGTTAGAAGCAATCGCTGCTCAATGCAAAGAAAAGGCACAAACCGAACGGGCTAACACACCATTTCCTTCGGGTTCGCTACTACAACGCACACGGGCACTACTAACGAGGCTAATCCTCGGATCGTTAACAAATTTCCTTCCGCTGTTCCGCTGTGGAATGTTTCCGGTCGTTTGGGATGGTATCGGCCACAAACCGATAGCACGTTATGCTCTAGATGGAAAAAAACTGCTTTCCCAAACTGGACGCAAAGCGAACAGCAATCTTAATCCGTTTTATCAATAACATAATTTTATTTTAACACTTCGTTTTCATTTCCTTAAGAAGCATTCGCGTCTAGGGGGACAACTCCATTCAATCGTGTGTTGGAATGACTGGAACGTGATTGATGTGCTGTCTCACGTGCATAACCTAGTTACGGAAGTGTGGTAGCGTTCCACGCAGCTAAGTACCGCATGTCAACCTGTGTCACTATGTCAACACTCAACTCAGCCGTCTGACTTAGTGTGGCTAGGCCATTACCGTGGTTACTCTAACCAGCACTGAACGAGCTTATAATTGATTATGATGTTAGCTGGTAAAGCTCGTGCTAGAAATTTGAAGGTCTAAAGGGTAGTTAGGAAAAGGAAGGAGGAATTTTCCGGCATGAGCTTCTCCGTCGATGTAAACCGATACCGATGCAAATGAGTGGACATTTTTCTTGCTCGCCAACTGGGGGGTTAAGCTCTGTTAATGTGACGGATGACGCGACTGTTTGTGGAAAATTGTGAGAGAAAATTCAGTGGCATCCTTGAATGAGTCCTTGAATATTTATTGTTACTTTGCAAACACAACGTTGTAAGATTTCTTTTTAATATTGAATCAATTTGAAATATTTTCATTAAGACTTCTTTCACCCATATTCAATTTACTTCATGCCCAATAAACATACAACGATTCTGGTATTAAACTTCTAGCCTCTTTACATACTTTACCCATCGAGTGAACTTCCACAACGTTCTTCCACTCAACAGCACATAATTGAAAGGATCAATTTCACTGTCTTTTCCAGCACGTGCCAAGACTTGCTGAAAAGTCATCCCCGTAAAACTAGCAAATCCAACTCCTGCGTTTTCCCTGCTGTTTGCAAACTTACCAACCGATATGCCAATATGCCGACAATCACAAACAGTTGTAGTTGATGCTGTAATTGTTGTGACAGACGCCCCGGGAAAACCCTTGGCCAAACGGCGATAAAACTTTGTCGTTTGGATAGCTTTACGCTTATCCCGGCTATACTACCGGCGAAACCGGTGAAAGCAGTTGGAAGCTGTCGGACCGATGGACGGTCCAAAGCGAAAACTTCTCACAAACACTTTCAGGAATACAGAATGTAACGATGCTTTCGATGCCGGTAACAGTGAAGTGGACAAAAAAAAACTCCGACAAATCCTCAAACATTTTTAGTTAAATGAGCACAATTTAAACGACCACAAGGAGCACCGTGCAAAACCTTGTGCCCAAGAAAGAGTTTGTTTGAAAAAACTTTTCTCGCAAAGAAAAACTTACAAACCGACAAACCGGTTTCCGAGGTGGGTGTGACTGACGCTTAACCCGCTTTACAAAGGCAATGGACGGTAAAGCGACGGGAAAATCTCACCACCATCGGGTCATGTTTGAACAACCTTTGGCTCTGTGTGGGTTTTTTTTTATTTCTTCCTTACTCGTCCTGTAGTACAACCACCCACAACACCATGGTCTCCGAGGGCACATTTCGTCCGATTGGCCGCGAAACGTTCGCGCAAGCGAAAGATGACAAATTGATGGTTCCACCGGGAGTCACACTCCGAAGCAATACTTTGCCACCGGTTTCCAGCGCACTGTTCGTAACAACCCGAGCGGACATACATTTTTAATGCATCGGGTACATTAGGTCGTGGTGTGGTTTTAAGCTGTCGAAACTTCTGGTAGCACTGGGAGCACTTGGCCAGAGGCAAAGCGTAGTTGAGCGGTTTTGAGTTTTTTTTTTTCTCTGTTCGTGTCTAACTTCTAGTCGATGAAAAGGGTTAGGATGGTGACTTAATTCAGTAACGTTTTGCTGAGGTTTTCTGTTTCTTATCCCCCAGCTGAATAACTGTCTTTTAATCTTCAACTTGGCCATCTGGTGGTACATCTGTTGTACTACAGACGCTTAGGTCGTATGGTTTCCGAGCACCAGAGCTCGATTTTATTTCTGCCATAGCCGTGTCTTTCGTGTCAAGGAGTGTCTATATCTGTAGTCTCAAGAAAAAGAAAATTCCTTTCCACTCTTCAAAAACAACGCCGAAGAAAAACCCCCCAAGTCACCAAACAAAGTAAACGTCAAACAAAACATTACAAATTAGCCGGAAAAAAAACTTATTATTATTTCATAATGAGCGGGTTCACAAAAGCACCAAGGGCCAAAGAAAACCGAACAAAAACAAAAAACCGTCAGGAAAAACCACACCACGGAGTGTTGATTTTCGCGTGCTAAATTTTTGGTCGGTGTAAAATTTTCTTTCCACACTTCGTGTCACACTACCTGGGGGTTCTTTTTTATTCTTTTATGGGTTTGCTTTTGCTTTGCAAAAAGTAGAGAGATGTTTTATTTTTTTTTCTTTCCAGTGTGATCTTCCCATTTTGCTTTCCCTGCTGGCGATGGTGGCACAGTAACGAACCGTATCCGTAACCGGAGCGAATTAAAAACGACAAATGAAATGGCTTGCCTCCTATTAGCGCGAGAGCATGTTTACACAACATTAGCACCCAAAACCGCCACCGGAAAAGGGCACCCGTGTGGCCCGGTGCTGGTCGATGGCGTAGATAGTACCAGCTCCATTCCCTTTCGGTAGACCACTTTGGGAGACCAGTTTAGTTTAGGCGTGAAATATGGCGGCTACTTTCGGTCACGAAACGGTACAGTAACCGATTGTGTTGGTCATTTTCTTCAGTTTTTTTAACGATTCAAGTCATTTCTGTATTGGAAGAGTCATTTGATGATTTTGCAATGATTTATGCTTTGCGTTGTGTGTTACATTGTTGTAGTTTTATGGTTCCATTTCTATACTTTCCTATATGAATACAAAAACAAATGTAATTCTTGCTTCAACAAAAATTTCTTATAAAAGGCACTTAATGACCCGAACAAATAACCAAAAAAATGCGAAAAGCGGCCCACTCTCATTAGCATCCACCGTCCACAAAACAAGTATTTATCGCCCCGAATTAGGACCGCTGTATATTTTCTTATTAAATACAAGCCTCCGGATCCCGAAACGTGCACCAATTCCTTCACACATAATGGGCCAACAAGTTCGCAACATATGCCTTCTCTCGCAGCATACGTGGTGTAAAGCTTACGGCCGATCCTGGCAACCAACTTCCAACACGAAGCCAACGGGGAAAAGCAACAGCAAAAACAGACACACCAACTGCACCACGGTTGCATCCGGACGAAAGGGAACAAAACCCTGGCGTCCAGGAAGCATAAATTCCACCCACTCGGCTGTGGCTTACGGGTGCCAACCATATGGCTTAAAATGGGAAAGAGTTTACCGTTTACTGGTGACGCGTATTCGCGGCTTGGTAAAGCGTACGTTCCAGCATTTGCCACTACAAAGGACATCTTTCGCGTATGCTGGAAAGGACGAGTGAGTGTTTTTTGTCGCTGTTTTCTTCTATTTCGCTTTACAGGAACTTCACGCGGATGTACTTTGGTGGGAAGTTCTCCACGTTTAAAGACAGACTTTATTTCAAACAAAACGCTTTAATGTCGATGGAATGTATGTAACATAGACACAGTGTCGAGAGGTTGTGTTGCAATTTGTATGGCAACATGCAGTTTTATTCTCGGTGGAGCAGCATATGGTAGGTAAACGTTACAACTATTTTCATACAGTGTACGTAGTCGATGAGTATAACGAACTTTGGATTTTGTAGAGGTTAGAGCAGCTCAAAGCGATGAGAACTAGAAGTGCAACATATGGATTTACACAGAATTATGAATAAAATAATTCAAAACCAAGACATGCATTTGTTGATAAAAAAGACATACATTTGTTGATAAAATTAAGTCCAGAACTTTAATGAAACAGAGCACTTATTTTCTCTAAACGATATTCTTAAAACAATTGTTTCAAACACTTGAATTCGTACTTCCTTTCGCCCGGTACAACCATAGCTCCATATGCAATCGAACAAAAAGCCTCAAGCCATGGCACCGACTGCCGGAGGACTTTGGTTGTCGCACGGCATAAGAACGACCCTCGCACGTTATACATTTCCAACTGGTAACACATCGTCCTCGCAACACACACACACACACAATCGCGTATGGTGTCAGTGTTGGCGGGAATTTGTAGATTGGATTCGGAACCCATCCGTTTACCACGAGCGCCAGCACCGGACTCGAAACTTCGCCTGAAGGGAAATACCGAAACAATGTAACACACGAGCCACACACGACTGTGAGGGTTAAAAAAGGGGTTAGCAGCAGGGGAACCAGAATTTACTAGTTCTAATTCCCATAATCGTAAAATATACACACTTGAGCGGAATAAATAATACCATCAATGCGAGAACGAGTGAGAGTGAGAGAGAGAGAGAGACCGAGCACGAGAGTCAGTTGATCCTGTCAGCGAGCCTACCAAACTAACAAATCGCCGTTACGAAATCAAACGCGATTTCTCTCCTTGCGCTCGGGACAGTTAGGCACGCGTGGCCAAGCAGTGCAAGTGGAGAGAAATTATTATTCGATCCATTATTCGAACCAGCCTGCTAATAAGGCAGCCGGGGCAATGTGAAGAAAGGACCACCAACAACCACCGCCTTGACAATCGTATCCGAATGTGTCTGATGCGCGGATATTCATAGGGGCGGGAGATCCGGCGACACGGATGGCATTAGACTTGTAAATCTCTCACGCGCCGCTACAAAAGTCGTCGATTTACAGGCTTTACTGGAATGTGCTTTTCGCTCCGGTTGGCCTTTTCACTTCGAAGAACGGACTAAGCAGCTCGGTAAATTAAAACCCCAAAGACCGAGACCCGCTCGACGGCGAATCGTTGGCTGATTGGACGGTTCGGAGGAAACCCCGAGACCTAGTAAATGTGTCAGAGGGTTGCAATGAATTCTAAATTGAAACTAACTTACACACAATTACAGCACTCATTCGCAATGGGAAATGTTGGCAGGGAAAAGGTTCCTTCGACTTCGACGATACGATCGCGTACGCTGAATTCTAAAGCAGAATGAATGAAGATTGATTGAAAAAAGTGCTGTCGCTCGCTTTTTGGTTTTGTGCGGAAGGCCTAACAACACCCTCAAGATGCTTCTTGCTCAAGAAAGGGCAAACGAGTGGCTGATGATGTGCGATATGAATTCGGTCGTCGTACGTGCAGTTGGGGCACACATAACCAAACAACGCACTGCTAGTTTACGAAAGAATCGTGACACGATTGACGGATGCTCGCCAGCCCTCGGTACTAGTTTCCGGAGTGAGCAAAAGCATTTAACCAAGCCAAGACCTCGATCTCGCAGGCTGGGAGCTCATCCGGCAAATGGATGCTCGATTGACTGGGTGAATAAAATCTCAAACCACTCCTTGCATGCCATATGGGCCCCGTGGACGAGTTTCGTTTTGGCACGGAATTCAAATTGCTTGTTCACCGTATGGTGTTGACTTTTCTGACTCTATAAAATGAGCCACTGATAGCGTACCTCCATCCCAAAGCCATCAGCCGACATTTCGCCATTTCGCGGACACATGCATTACCCTGATGAAATGGTGCTCCAAAACCCCGGACTGGACCTCTGCGACCAGCGACGGAAAAGTTTTGAATTATTTCTAGTACATGAAAACGAGCCATGAAATGGAATTTTACGGGTGGTCTGCCTCGTGCTGCCTGCCAGTCACTTGTTCCCCACCCAACCGGGCAAATGTTTTGCCACCACAATTAGCGGGTTTTTATTGACAGCCACTGAAGCACTGCCGTTTTACTGCTAGACGATCGGCGACCATATTCTGGGCGTTCATATTTCTTCCCCGGTTCCCCGGTATATTGCTGAGGAATTCCAGAACCAGTTCGGGGCTTCGGGTTTGGCATTTATTACGACCCACATTTTGCATGCCACAGATATGACGCGGGCGTTTATGGAGCGTTTAAAACTTATGTTGCTCTGAGAATGTGCATGGCCGGTTTGGGCAGGGGCACCGAAACAGATAAATGAAGAATAAAATGGGATAACAACATGAACAGTAAACATGATCATAAAAACACCAAACGGTTGGAAAGTGGCTGGAACAGGGACTGGCAGCATGTACGCGGATTGTAGTAGTTCAAGTTTTATTTGTTTTTCTTCTGAATGTGTCGTAACCTTCCACTGTTTTGCCTATTCTTTTTTATGACTGTTGTGGTGTTTTCTTAATTTATTATATTTGTTTGTTTTTATCTCATTATCAGTTTATTTAACTTTTGCTTTTCTTGTGAGCCATTGCCATATACTACCTTTTTATTCCAGATTTTATAAATATTATCCTTTATCTAACTTGTCCTTTGAATCTCTTTCAACTATTTTGTTGTTCAAATTCGCTTTGCTTCTTTACTCATTTTTAAATTTCTATCAGCTCTTACTTCTATTTTTAGGGAAAAGTACAAAAACTTTTCATTGTTTAGTCCATTATCATCTTTATTTTCCATTCATTTACATGCTCCAGATGTTTGTTTATACTTTTTGTTTTATTATTTTTTCTCTTATCTTCTTCTAAAAATGATAATAATTATCGAGGAACACACTTTTAGACGATTTTAAAATGCATAATGGTATTTAAACTAAATCTATTGTATCCCTTTTCTTTCTATTTTCTTATTCTTTTTGAAATCAATAACTTTTCACTGCTCCTCTTTTGTCGATATGTTTTTTAAGCAGCTTTGTTAGTTCTTCTCTTTTATTTTTCCAGTTATTTATAGGATTTAAATCGCGGTCGGTGGTAGATGCGACAGCGGCGCCGGTCTTCACACGGCAGGACCGGGGTTCAAGTCTCATCTGGGCCGTTCCCCCATAGTGAGGACTGACTATTCAACTATGTGGTAACAATAAGTCTAGTTAGCCAGAAATGGCCAGGCATGACCTAAGAGGTCGTTAGGCCAACAAAGAAGAAGAAATCAATCATTAATCAATGAAGTACAAAAGTTCAAGTAACATATTGTTTTTTGGCAGTCACTATTCAGACGATTGTATATAAATGAAAGACAAACGATAATTAAAATTGAAGCATACGGAACAGGAAACCATAATTTTTCCTTCACTCAACAAGTAAAGCAGTTGAGAAGGTAATAAAATGATTGTTTAAATTCAACAAACAGTTGTAAAACCATTGTCCTTTGAAATCCCCCCATTCGCCTTAAGCTTTACTGTCTATTAAATTAACGAGAACACAAAACAAAACACCACCAATAAGGAAGTAGAAATCTCGATTGCCGAATCTAGCGCGTGCAGGCCTACTATCCGGCCGCCACAAACTCTCCACTAACAAGGTACACGAAAAAACGTTTAAAAACTAATAAGACACATTTAATCCACCACAACAAAAAAATGTGTTCACTCAGCCCGCAATACCCTTTGGCCCAATCGTGCCCGCCAGATTAATGGCTTTCGATTGTGAACTTTTTACGACTTGATTCTAATTTTATTGCCCGAAATTATGGTTGCCCTACCATCGCGCACTGCCCGGCTGTGCACTTTCCTTTTCCGCTCAGCTCCGTTCAGTAGTTCATCACCCGAGTAAATATGGCTAAAATAAATATGGCTTCGGGGGTTTCGTTTTGTAGCGGCACGGTAACAAATCAAACCGCGTACAGTGAAGTCTTCGGATTTGCGGGGTGCAAAAATGTGTGTCATGTTGCTGTTTGCCTTAAAACCAAAAGGAAACACGGCGTAAAGCAAAACGTCCCTTTGACACTCGGGACCGAACCGATTTTCCCACCTTTAGCATCGCTCAATCCTAGGCCGCATATTGAATGATAAAGGAAAATGAACGAAAGCGAAAGCAATGGTAGGAGAACAGCTGATGATTAAAAGCGCAAGACAGGACCCGTAACGACAAATCGGAAAATCGTGACCGGTAGCATTAAATTTATTAATTTTCAGCCTTATTGGATGAGTTTTTCCCTAGCCGAATTAAGCTAGGTTGGGGTCGAATCTTGGAATCTCAATTTTTTCTTTACATCCATTTCTGCCCAATGCGTGGTTGAATGGTTGGAAGCCGTTTGTCAAACCGATGGCGTCATTAAGCGTTTTCCGTCGCAGCAACAGCAACCATTTGCAGCGTACAACTCGCGTTTGTCTCTCACGGTCATGCCGAGTAATCGCCGAGCCGTACGATGGATTACCCAGCCCGGGCCGGGTGCGTGAAGCGCTCGTAATTTTTACATTTATTGCCTTCACTGTAGTTGCATGCAGAAGCAGGAACGTAAATCTCACCACACGATGAGTGATTGACTTAAGAGGCAAGGTCTTAAGGAGCAAACGGATCCTTCAGTCAGCTTTTTTTTTCATTCTGTTTTTGTCAAGTGGCTCACGTGCCTATCTAAAAGACTTGCCAGTTACTTCAACACTCCACGGACGCTTATCCAACGCACACAGCTTGGAGGAACACTAAAAGGTACTAAAATAGTGCGAACTACAGATAGG